>JBBDHG010000014.1:0-142500 GCA_037951165.1 Lophius americanus | reverse complement strand
TGTTCTCTATCAAAATGTATTTAAATATTTTAGGTTTAGGACACAGTGACGTTACTGCCCTTTTGTAAATGTGAGCATAAAGCCATATAGAAATAATTGTAGAAGAATAAACATGCTAGGTATCAACATTTTCAGTCACACATAATTCTAACCTTTTGACACAGAATTAGGATTAGCCGACTGCTAGGAGGCATTTTGCCGACGCAATACCAACATATTGTCAGTTTACACTGGAATTCATTTGATATCTTAGGGAAGTTCCGTGTATGAGATTTACATGCAGACTAAACAGACAGTTGCATAGTCGAAAACTTTCATAGACATCCAAACCACAACAGTGCCTGAAAGACATTTGAGTGAACCGCCTCAACTGATCACCGGAGAAGCAGCTGTGCAAACAAAAGGTAGACAGTGTTGCCATGGTGATCAGCTGACTTTGCTGCGACAATAAACTAAAAAGACAGGAGTAACTTGTGCGGGATGAAGGAAAACGTTGAGAAGACGGCTTAAACATTGGCTGTCTGTCCTTCAGTGACAACCCTTAGCATGCTAGCTAATGTTAGCCTCAAGGTCTAGCTGTCATCTGTCGCCTGGTGACATCATCGGCTGCTCCAGGACGCGTCTCATTGGCTGATTGTGTCGACGTGCTAATCTGTTCAGAAAATACAGATATAATTGTCCACATATTAATATCACTCAGACGCAAACATTTCAGAAGGTGTACGACTGGATCTTTAAAGGCTCACTCTACTAGACAATCCGGGCCCAGATCGTTTGGGCAAAATCCTTCCAGCCATCCTCCAGCGTGAACCTGACCTAAGACTAACATGAGTGAAATCACATGACAGTTCATGCCATGCCAGCGTAAGCAATATCCTTCTGGATAATTCATTCATTTCCTTTAACTGCTTATGCTGCGTAGGTTCATGGTGCGGGCTTAGGCCTGTCCCAGCTCACATCTGGCCGGAGGCAGAGTACACCCCGGACAAGTTTCCAGTTCATCACAGGGACAAAACAAAGAAAGACAACATTCACACTGACAGGCCAATTAGAGTCACCAAGTATATATTGCATGTTTTTGGGGAAGTGAGAAGAAGGAAGTAGTGGAGGGAATCCGCCCACCCGCGCACTATGTCACCATGTGACACCTCCTCTTGGGGGGGGGGGCAGACACTGTCAATAACAAACATTCTGGTTTGTATTTTCTTTTAATGTTTGAAACCTGTTATATCTGTAGCTTTAAATATATCTTTAAACGCTCGCATGGCTTGGCTTCTTCCCTGTTTGATGAAAGTGTGACCAGAAATCAAGATTCTAGTTGAGTCAATACGCGGGCCGCAGAAAACGGTGACTGCCTTATTCCAATGCGGCAAATCCACAGTTGGACAAACTCTGTTTCTCTGTTATCTGTGCCAAACTTTGTAACCATTTACCCAATGAGCTGAAAATGCAACACAACTTCATTGTTCATAGCAAAGGTATTAAATTAGAAGCAGAAACAGTTACTGTACTTTTAATGTTTTTGGGATTTCACTCTACCTTTTCTTTTATTCATTTATAAGGATAACTTTATAAAAGCCGACCATGGAAAGAAAAAATGGAAGGAAAAGGAAAATAACACTGAAGGAAGTGCATCTGGACTTTTTGCTTGTTTAAATGTTGCACACCAGTTAAACTGTGTGTCAATGTCAAATTAATAAACTAAAGTAAACAAACATTTTTGTTGATTTTTAGTGTCATATTACTGCAACATACCTCTAGCTAAACCGTTGAATGCTAACAGCAATAACTTGTGATGCTAAAGTGAAAAAGAATGTCTGAACTCACCACCTGCAGAAAAACAGAAGAGCTATCATAAGAAGCAGTTACAAATCTAATAAAGATTTTTTTTGGGGGTTTCCACATCTCACTTGTTCCCCTGTGGTTTTGTCAAGGAAGGCTTTCAGTTTGTGTCGACCGCCTTCCTCACAGCAGCGTAAGCAGAGAAGGACACGTTCTAACTCATGAAAACGTCTATGCCATCGTTTCCAAAAGTCTCCTGTTCTGACCGTGTATGAATAATGCAACCCTGTAGTTTACTGAAACTGGGTCAACTGAGGATTTTAAATGTCTCTGTTTCTGGATTTGATGTTTTTTTTTAAATGTGGTCTGAAGATGTAAACATGGCTTAAGTCGCGCTGCATTTTAAAATGAGAGCATAGTCATGTGGATGTGACCCTAAGTCCTATTTGTTCTGCTACTGGTATCATGTTCTCCTCTCTACCAAAACCACAACTTATATAATAAACCATCTCCGGTTCCTGCTTCTGCTGTTTGTAGCGTTCTCGATTCTGCCGGAGAGGAGAAACCGTGCTCAGCAACCTTTCGGTTGTGTGCAGTGTGAAAACAAGGCGGGGCTTTGCAACGCAACAAAGCCGTTCTGGAGATATTAGTCGTGGTATGCGAGATGGTTGAGGGATTGTATACAGCTTCAAACAATGATAAGTACTTGCGTAAGGAGCCCCTTGAATATCGACATCCATCAGATTAACTTCTTCCTCCATGCAGCTGCCCGCCGCCAACCAATCCCGTTACACTTCCTTGGAGAAGTGGAAATGGGGCCTAGCGGAGGCTGGTTGGTGGGATGGCTGCAGCAGTATTGTGAACCACTGACTGAGGGATTATTGACATGCTTTCACAGGCCAGTTCAGGCCATGAAAGGAGACATTCCTCGCTACAATGGACCCAGTGTGTGTCGCGGGGGCCGCGGGCCTCTAAGTGTATCGCTGTGACTCGTCAGCCTGTAATCAATGCAAACAAGATGAAAGGGTCTTATCAAAGGAGACAAACACAGACATGAGCAGAGTCCCAATCGAAACGGTGAAGGCCTACTTTTGCTGATGTGCATGTAGCTGTTTGTCCTGATGGCCTGTGCTGCCCAGACCGTATGTATGTGTGTGTGCAGATTTAGGCCAACTGGCACGTATGTTTGAAGAGGACTTAGTGGAGTAAAACACACAAAGACTCTGTTGCTATAATTCGTTTCATCATGCAGACGGAGAGAATCATTTTTGAAGTCAGTGGGCAGCTAATCACTCCAAAAAATAATCACCTCTAACATTTACAACAAATTTGCATTCTGAGGGTCTACATGTGCAGCACCCATTACACCTCCTACATGTGCAGCACCCATTACACCTCCTACATGTGCAGCACCCATTACACCTCCTATATGTTCAGCACCCATTACACCTCCTATATGTGCAGCACCCATTACACCTCCTACATGTGCAGCACCCATTACATCTCCTACATGTGCAGCACCCATTACACCTCCTACATGTGCAGCACCCATTACACCTCCTACATGTGCAGCACCCATTACACCTCCTACATGTGCAGCACCCATTACACCTCCTACATGTGCAGCACCCATTACACCTCCTACATTTGCAGCACCCATTACACCTCCTATATGTGCAGCACCCATTACACCTCCTACATGTGCAGCACCCAGCACACCTCCTACATGTGCAGCACCCATTACACCTCCTATATGTGCAGCACCCATTACACCTCCTACATGTGCAGCACCCATTACACCTCCTATATGTGCAGCACCCATTACACCTCCTATATGTGCAGCACCCATTACACCTCCTATATGTGCAGCACCCATTACACCTCCTACATGTGCAGCACCCATTACACCTCCTACATGTGCAGCACCCATTACACCTCCTATATGTGCAGCACCCATTACACCTCCTACATGTGCAGCACCCATTACACCTCCTATATGTGCAGCACCCATTACATCTCCTACATGTGCAGCACCCATTACATCTCCTACATGTGCAGCACCCATTACACCTCCTATATGTGCAGCACCCATTACTTCTCCTACATGTGCAGCACCCAGCACACCGACTACCATTCAGTCAACTTTTATGACTGAATAGTAGTCATATTTAAACATATTATTGCTATATTTTCCTCCATAACAACTTTTGGCTGTGTGTATACTCTCACAGCCTATTAGTGTGCTAGCCGTTTTCAAAAAGGCATAGCAAAAAATGAATCAATGTAATACTTATTTAATAATAATTAATAGTTAGTTTTTTTTTATTTTATTGATGCTTTTATCTGCTTTTGCTTTGTAGCACTTTGAGATTTGATCCAAATGTAAAGTGCATTATAAATTAAATGTATTATTATTATTATTATTATTATTGTTATTATTATTATTATAATTATACTTGAATGAGTTTACTCTCTGAGCTCGGCAACAAGGCATTCTCAATGCAAAAATGTAATACCACTGTTATAACTAATATTTCTACTCATACAGGAAATTTTCCAGGTTCATGCAGTGGCTCAGTCCAGGTTCATACAGTGAAGCTGTCCAGGTTCATGCAGTGGATCAGTCCATGTTCATACAGGGAAATTGTGCAGCTCCATACAGTGACGCAGATCCAGTTGATACTGTGAAACAGTCCAGGTTCATACAGTGAAACAGTTCAGGTTCCTACAGTGAAACAGTTCAGGTTCATACAGTGAAATACTGTGAAATAGTCTAGGTTAATTTATTGTAACAGTCCAGGCTCATTCAAGTCAGTGTTTTTCTATGGTCTTCAGTTGATGAGAATAAATCATATAACCTCTCTTAAAAATAATGGAAACTTCATTCATTCTACAGTTATATCTATAGAGTTAAGGAGAACTTTATTATGTATTCTAATATTAATAAATCAAATATTAAAACATAAAAGTAATGCACTACATAAGAGATTTTGTATCTCCTGTAATTAATGAAGCGCGACTCATTTCATTTATTTACATTGACTCAACATTGATTGACAAACCGTTTACATTGAACCAGTGCAAAGAAACTAGGCAGATGATTAAAATATTCAGCTCCAAAGTTTAAGGTTATTCAATTTCTTGCGTGTTAACAGTGTGATATACCAGCTTAAAACAGAAAAAAACATTCTCCTAATTATAATCCTACAATGAATGGACGTAACTATGCAAGATGTTTAATTTTAAACACAACAATGATATCGAGGAATTTCTTGGAAATCCCATCCGATGATTTGCTGTAATCCTTCTACAAAGGAAACTTGTGTAAGACGGCTGAGCCCTCTAAACACACAGCTGTCTAACGGGACGCGATGTTAACGCTCTAACGGTAAACACGAGTGAAGAAGTGAAAAAAAGCGAGAAGGTCCTCAAAGTGCTTTAACAAATATTTATTATATAAATAATAATGCTTGGAGACACTCAGAATGTGGACAATCTTCGTCCTGCATGTTTGTAAGGGGTCAAAGGTGCTCATGCTTATTCTTTTGACATATTTTGTGTGACAATAACCAGGTAGAACAGTTATTGTAAGACTAAAAAAAAAATATGTGAAAAGATTAAGGGACCAAGGATTGAGCCCTGGAGGACGCCACAATTTAAACGGGACACCGAGGAGGACGGGGCATTAGACATGGCTATTGAGAAAGTCCTATTTGATAAGATGCATGGAATATTTTTGGCAATTTAAAGCATGTTTAATCTGACCAACCAGAATTATGTAAAGTTACTTGATACAACCAAAAAAAGCTCAATAAAGATCCAATAGTTTTTTTTAGAAACTTGCTTTACCAAAAGGCTGTGATAATCTTATTATAATGGACTATTTGAACATGAAATACGTGAAATATCTCCATAAATCTTATTTTTACCATTAAAACATGCCTGACCAAATGTGTCATTTCATGGAAAATTGAGAATGTCTAAGATATGAAATTAACAAACATCCCTTATTAGAAAATTATTCTAAATAAATATTCTAAAGCTTTTATCTGAGTGTTTTTTTGTTTTTGTTTTTTTAAATAATCATATCATTTAAATGTATATAATATATGGAGTGTTTGCTGAGCACGCAGGGTCATATCTGAAATGAGTTCACAGTTGTTGAGTCTTTTTTTTTTGAATTTTTATTTCCGACTGCTCGGCTGAGCAGTAATGAATGCAGAGCGGCTCTGCCTCTGGTCCTGTGTGTGATTAATACTCTCATTTATTCAGCACTCATTGTGAAGAGGTCCAGAGGCCAGCCCAGTGGAAGCCTCTTTAGCGGGTTGGTGTTATTTTTTGTGATTACCGTCCAAGTGGCTGCTATAAGCAGCGGGTCAACAAAGTGACCTCCTCCTGTCCTTCGGCTGGAGAGTGAAAGGGAACCTAGTGAGGCCCACTTACCTTTACCTGGCGGATGATAACAGACCTGGGGAGATGCCAAGTACTTCTAACACCGCTGCCGTTACCAACGGAAAAACGTACACACGTACATCGCTTAGTCGAGCAGCCCTGAGACTACATTTATATATTACAGAATTTATTCACAATTACATTGTGATGATCAATGTGATTGCTGCTTGGAGTTTGTTCAAAGGGAGAAAATTAGGTGGTACATTTTTTGTCCCACACTCGAGCTGCTGGGCGGCGGGTGTATGGATGTGAGGTCTGTGGTCGGGTTCAGGCACCAAAAGCAATTGAGTTAATGTTAGTGGAATGATTGTGGCTTCGGTTTTCAACATCCATTCAGGCTACAGCTTGGTTCTAAAATGAGTCCAATCTATCCAATAAGGCAATATTATATAACCAGGGAAAGTGTAATAAATCATTAATAACATCCCATATCCTGGCTTTCAGTTGAATCGTGCAGTAAAATATTTTACAATCAGTGTCAAGTAGAACTGTCACAATAATTACGTCATAATAATTGCAACTATGCTTAACTTACTGCAATAACTTTGCATTATTGTAACAGACATATTACATGTCCGTTACTATCTCAAATGTTTTACCAGAAATATAATCTGTTTTTGCTTATTCTGCTATGATAAGGAGAATTTGCCTTTAGCTCCTCGGACTGTTTATCCCTTCAGGCATTTGCTGAGCATCTGCTGGCAGGAACATCGTGGATCATTTAGTGACAAAGCCCAACCCGTCAGACCACTGTGGGCATGGTTTAGCCTTTTAAGCCATTGTACAAAAACCAAAATAACACTAATACCATCGGTGAAAACTGCTCCAGATCCACCAAGTCATCTGTTTTTCTCAACTGGGACATACGGCGATATGTAGGGACCACGGACGCAGACGCAGTCACAGTTGCAGCCACGGACGCAGACGCAGTCACAATTTAGGTCGCAGCCGCAGCCGCAGGCTCATTCAGACTATTAGGTATTACTGAAGCTTTCAAAGAAGAGTCTGAATACAAAGTGATAATACCAATAAAGGGTTCTTCTCCCTAATAATGAATCCATCCATCCACTTCCTGTACCCACTCACCATGCCCACGGCCACAGGAGGAGGGGGAGCTCAGCTTTAATGCTTCTTTTCGATTGTAGCTGAACGTCGGAGAAGTCTCAGAGAATGTGTTAACTCAGAAAGAACATGCAAACTCACCGTAAACTGACCCTAAGACTAGAGTTGGATTTGAACACAACAAGACAATTAAATTGTTTACTACAATTATTTCAACAACATTTTCGTGACTGGCCGGATATGCCACTTAATAATATTTGCTCATCCATCCATCCATCCATCCATCCATCCATCCATCCATTCATTCATCCATCCATCCATCCATCCATCCATCCATCCATCCGTTTTCTATAACCGGTAATACTGTTCAGGGTTAAATTGGGCTGGAGCCCATCCCAGCTGACCTGGTGGATTTGAACAGAAGACCAGGAAATGTTAATTACAATAATTTCATTGTAATTCAAACATTTTATTCCATTTTTATGACATACGATATGTAACTTAACATCATTTCCTCATTGTGTTGATAAAAGCCATGTGTCAGGTATAAGATTCAATTTCAGAAATGACTGATATAAAAGACTGATATAAGATAATACAATAAAAGAAAAATACAATTATGATGGCCCTGAACATAAGCTCCAGCCTAAGGCAACGTAACTGAACTTAACTGAGCAGAACTACTCCATCAATAAACACATGGAGTTATATAGAAATGGACTAGTCCAAGACACACACAATAGGGGAACTTAACATTAAAAGTCTAGTCAACTTAGAAATACTTACCTAAAGAAACACAACTTGTACATTTAATATATTTACAAACATAACAACTCATCCTTAAGTAACTTTACATTAAACAGGGTTTTATGTAATGTTTAATCTTTCAAAGGAAGTCTCCTCTGCTCATTTTCTATCATGAGCTCTTCCACTTCCTGTGGGTGGGGCTTAAAAGGCCCACCCATATCTTTTAGCTTGTGGTGTTTTGCCAGACGAAGCTCGTCAAGAAACAGAGTCAATTATTATAATAATGCAAAATAAATGACAGTGATATAATGTTTGTACCCAAATTAATAAACAACTATCACATGTTGAATAAAGTGTGAAATGTAAACCAAAAATGTGTTATTTCTTAAGACATTTTAAATATGAAACAAACTATGTGATAACAGGAAATTAGTCAATACTAACAATCAATCAATACTAACGGTGGGGGTAACAGCTGCTCATGTGGCCATCACAGCGTGATTGGTCCAACCTTATATATTAACATATTTACCACATATGTAACAACACAACAGGTTGGGGTCTACTAATCTGTGCTAAAAATGTAATTTCTGTATGATTCCAATCATTTAATTCATTTTCTATAATCAAAATTGCTGAATGTGTGTATTTCCATTGCAGAGAGAGAGAATCGCCCGAGGTGAGGCAGCTACGCCTGAGCCTCATCTCAGATTTCGCAGTCCCTCACAAACTGGGTGGAGCCCGTGTCTTTCACTTTCTCACTGTTTGTCACCGATGTAATGTTTTTACACAGTTTAATTATACAGGTGTGTCCTCACTTTCCAGAGAATAGGTGGTTTATTTTACGTTTGTGTGTAATATATTTAGTTTTGATGATCTGAAATAAAACCGGAATGAAAAAGCAGGAGGTGGGGAAGGCAGTACCTCTGCCTCACTGAAGGGGGCGTGCTGAGCCCAGGGGGTTTATGCTGGTTCTGCTCTTGCCCTTCTTCTACGCAGAGACGAAATCAGGAAAAACGATTAATTATTGAATTAGACATTCTTATTCGTATATAATTGAAAGTAATTTGAAAACAAAAAATGATAGAATTTCTTTTTAACAGGAATGACCACATTTAACATTTGTTCAACTGTTAGGAGTGTTTTTTTTGTTTGTTGTTTAATGCGGTGAACCTATGATTTTGTCTCGCACTGTATGAATTGTAGAATTGTGATGGCAAATTCAGGACACCCAAAGGTGCAGAGCCAACGGCCTCTTTCTCTGACCCGATACAAAGTTAACGTTTTTCTCTGGCTAAATATGTACCATACCTATGTGTGAAGAGAATTCTGATTTGAGATATGAAACACAACCAGTAGTCAGTGTGCAAGCTGGCAACTAAACGGTGAATTAAAGCTTAACTCTATTGGGTTCATGTATTTTTAAATCTGACTCTGAACGGGTCAGAGTCTCCCCCGCCGCCGACCTCGCCGCACGTCACTGGCTTGTACCAATGTACATTTTTTATCACAAAGAATGGGGGAAAAAAAGGATCCAAAGTTATGCGTGACACGCTGACATTTAAAATGGCTTCTCCTTTTTTTTTTTCATTTACGCAGCAGGCTACCAGAGAAATGACTTCATTATGGACGGGAGCAGAATTTGGTTTCCAGGGGAACGAGCCCTGACATGCAGCGCCGCGGGCCTGTAGTGAAGATGAGGTATTTGCACTCATGTATGCCTCAAAGGGAGTAGTGTAGCATTTATGCATGTTTATGGGGTGGGTGCAGTAAGGTGTAAGGCCTTGTGTTCTGTTTTCCTGCATGTGGACCCACTCAGCCTTGAGAGATAAATGGAATGCGGTAAATCACCTGGGAGATTGCAGCCAGGCCATTGATTTCATGGGTCATCAGATAATACTGGGACTTGCTGAGGACATGCCCTTCAGCACCAGGCAAAGGCTATCATTTAACCCGATCAATAGCTCTAATTACCCCGCTCCACCCACCGCCATAAATTCAAAACCTGCCATATTGTCTTCAAGGAACAGGAATAGGAGAGTACAGTAGTGCTGATGTAATCACACTGTAAGTTGCATTGCTGTTGAGTGACTTTTTAATGAAGTCAAGATATAGATATTTTTTTTATGCTTCACGTTTAGACTGGTTTCTCTGGCAACTCAGATTTTCAGATTAGCCGTTTTCTGTCAGGAAAATATTCTATTTCCCCTGAACCAGTCACTTGTGACTCATCCACTCACCCAGGCTGCGGTTAGGCTAGAATAACATTAGCACAGCATAATAATAGCGACTAAGAACACAACAAAACATAAACAGGTTTGTCAAAACTGGAAGAGCATACCACGCATGCATCGTTCAACCAACTGATACCTCCGGTTAAATAAGGAAATAAACAATAAACGAGAAGCTCAAACCTTTTTCTCCATCTTTTCTTCACTTTTGTCACGTCCACTTGTTTTCACTCCTGTGCGTTTGTCTGTTTGTGAGCAGGATAACCGAAAAACTCCTGGACGAATTTACAGGATAAGAAATTTTACCCAGAGGTAGGTTTTGGAATTTCCTGGGTGATTTTTAATGTTGTTGATGTTACGTTTTTCGCAGCATTTTAAATAAAATAAAACTAGAACTAGGACTTGAACGCCCAGCTCTACCCCCAAAAAAGTTGGGAGTGGAGCTTGGCGCTCAGTGGGCTGAGCAGAAACGCTGAAGTGAAAGGCGCAGGAGAAGACCGGCTGCAGAGAGTTTGTTGGAGTTGTCGGTAGATTTGGAGGCAGATACTTGACATAGTGTTACACATAGAGACTTAAGTAGAGTTTTCACTGTACTTGACAAAAGCACGTATATCCTACAGGTTGTATTTTCTGGCAACTTTTTACTTTCATGATATGCATATTCACAGAAATATCTATACTTCCTACTCAAATTTTCAACTTATATATATATATATATATATATATATATATATATATATATATATATATACATATATACATATATATATATACATATATATGTATATATGTATATAACACACAGTATACAGATGAACAGCATGTCGTTTCTCACAGAAAGGAAAAAAGTGTAACATAGATAAATATTAAAGACAAATATTGTCATAGTAATAACAATAATAATGCAACTCCAATAAAATAAAAACATCAAGGCAACAATAACAACAATAACAACAACTGCTATACACTTAGGTGATGGTTTGATAATTATTGGATTATTTCCTCTCACTTTTTTCCGTTTTTTTATTTCTTGCCTTCAACACTGATCGCAACCAGAAGTGGAAGGAACAATAACAGAAAAGTTGATCACTTGGTGTATCTTCTGGTGTACATCAGACATGACAGAAGAAAGAAGATGACAGACTTCCTCTTCTTCTTGTTTTGTTTGTTTCCCCTAGGGGTCACCACAGCGGATCATCTGTTTCCATTTTGCCCTGTCCTCGGCACCTTTCTCTGTCAGCCCAACCAACTGCATGTCCTCCTTCACCACAAGCAGAAACCTCCCCTTTGGTCTTTCCCTTTTTTCTCCTGCCTGGGAGCTCCTTCTCCAGCATCGTTCTACAAATAGACCAACCGTCCCTCCTTTGAACCAGTCCAGATCATCACGTGAGATGAGCAAGAGAAGAACCACAGAGAAAAGTCGTCTTTCTACTTTCACTGTACATAATAGTCCATTATGCTGAACACAGTGTAATTGATTCTATATAAATATCATATGATTGTGACCTGAGGTTTCCACAGAAACCACTGGTACGAATCCGCTTCAAAGGGATGCTTGTTACTTTTCTGCCATGAGGCCTGTGCTTTTTCCCTTTTACACAAGCAAAGAAACACGACTCCTACTTTTACCAGAAGTTTATCTTTTCTATACAAGTAACTTTACTTCTACTTGAGTGAAATAGAAGTCTAATTTGCCATAAATTAATGCAATGTAGTGTAATAGTTCTTTTATAAAGAACAAGAAGAGGAGAAAATATCTTCCTCTTTTCCGCCTGTGTTCCTCAGGTGTCCATCTTCAATGGTGGATAATCTTTATTATCACAGTTTTACACGTGACCACATCATGAAATTATATCTCGGCATTTGATAATTCCTTGAGGAGCAGTGGGCAGCTGCTGTAAACGTTCCCAGGGAGCACATGGAGGTTCAGGTTCCTGCTCGAGGACCCTATGGCAGGTAGACCGCAGTAGAAGCCTGTGATTGAACTTCCGACTTTGCGTCTAGGCGACGACCTCTCAACCTCTGGACTACAGAGGCTCCCAGAAAAGAATCAATCTCACAAATATCTCTGTGTTTCTTTCGAAGCAGTTCATTTCAGTGGACAATGCCAGAAATGTAGTTCACTCATCAAAATGTGACGTTTGTGTTGGAAGGCAGAGAGAGAGGGCTGACGCTGTCCTGTGTGTTGGTGTGAATGGAAGCTAGCACCTGAACAGACCCATCAAGAACTTTATGTGACTTTAAAATGCTGCATGGGTTACGTCTTATAACTGGAAGGAACGCTCAGATAAATGCATCGCTCTAAAAACGTAGACTGCCAGTTGTAAATGTGGTTTCTAATCTTTTCTGACTTCCCCTCCACCTCCAATTTTGACTAGAAATCAGCTTACGAAGCATAAAAGGAAGTAAGTGGGACTTTGTGATAGAATTTCTCACTCGCTCTCGGCTCCGGTTTGATTGCCTCTCAGCAGCACTTCTGCTTGATGTGTCATTAACTCACCGCCGCTCACACGGGCAAACAGCGCCTCGCGCTAATATCTTCAAGATGCCCACTTAAAACTAACGCTGCTGTTGCATCCGCCCTCCATTCTTCACCTCTAACATGCTGAGTGCTGCCATCCTGCTATCACACAGGCTCCACTTATCACACAAGCTGGCCCGCCGCTCACCACTTCCTGTCCATCAGCCTCTCTCGCTCCTACGGAGAGCACGGCTCTGTCACTCGTGTGGTGATGTTTGGCATCGTGTTGTGTTTTTCATATTAATCGACGTTGATCGAATAGAATTGAAGTCATTATTTTATCGTGCTTAGAATGCTTTTGAAAAAGACAGACCCCAGTCTAAAAAAACCTTTAATTCATGGCTGCCAACTTCAAGCAGGTATAGTTGTAGGTTCAAGAGAATATGTCATGTTGTGTTCAAAATGTAGGACCCAAAACGCAAACACTCAGAAAGCAATGAGTGCGCAATAATAGCGTTAAAAAAAAGGTCTGATTCACACAGATGACTATAATTAAGTTGCAAATAATGATTAATTAGACTCCTGATCCGGTTAACTTCGACGGAATTCCCGCAATAGCCAATTAGAGCGAGAGGACAGTAGTGTGTCATAACCGACTGTTGCGTACTTTCACAGCTCACAAACATGGCAGCGAACGGCAACCCAAACATACCTGCACCCAGAGCCGGATGGAATATTGAAAAAGAAGACCAGCTTGTTGAATTATGGCAAAACCTCTTGTGCCTTTATAAAGTGTCATGCAAGATATATCACAATAACACCGAGAAGGACGTCAATCGACCTCCATGTTTGTTTTTCTTCTGCAGTCACGTTTGGCCACGCGAGTTTCTGTGAGATCTCGTGTCTGTGAGATCTTGTGTATGTGAGATCTCGTGTCTGTGAGATCTCGTGTCTGTGGAATACACCACTGTTAAATCCTCACTACAAACGGCGTGTAGATGGTCTCATGGTCTGGCTGAATCGTCTAGTTTGTGCCTTTGGAAGATTATAATTTGGTATAATAATCGGTTGAAACTGTCCTTATGTCTGTGAAATACAAAGAGGACAATAAGGAAAAGGTGGTACATGTGAGGAGCAGGGACATGTGAGAACATTCAACGATCAGGGCGGACCCACTAAGAAGCAGGAATCACGCACACGCATACGGAGACACGAGAGAAGGTGGAACACAGAAACTACTAACGATGGAAAACACAGAGTAGAAACAAGGAAAGGAGAACGTATGAGAAAATAAACATAGAAATAAACCTTCAAAATAAAACAGGACATAAAACATATAACTGACAATAACAAAGTACAAAATAAACAGGAGAAACAGAACAGAACCATGACCGGATCTTTGTAAACCTTGTTCCATGGATCTAATTGCTGATGTCTGAGGCTGGTTGAGGGCACCTTGCAAGGTATTTTGTGATATTTCCCATGTTGTTGAGTTTGGTTATCAATTCAGTTAATAGTTTTACAGCTTTAGTTGCTTTACTGTCAATCCTTGGATCCTTTGATCACAGAGTTTGGACTAAATCAGACCAACAGTTAAGAAGTTAACTGCAGGGGGCAGAGCCGGGCCCCTGCAGTACCCCTAGGGGGCAGGCTCACCCCCATGTGAGGAAACACCCTATCGGAGTGTATTACAGTTAACGAGCGCGATCGCTCCTCGTGTTAGAATTGCTACATTTCGATATCATACCAGTCTGTCTCTTGTTACAAAGATGTTTGTATTTGTTTTCACCCACGGCCACGTCTGTATTTATATCTGTGTGTGTGTGTGTGTGTGTGTGTGTGTGTGTTATGATCAAAGGTCTATCAAACTGTGCTGTCCCCATGCTGGCAGACCACTGCAATGCAGGCGCATATCCAAACACATTCATACACGCCCGGCAGCCGGCCTCGGGTCCAGTGTAGCTGTTTAGCCCATAATAGTGACTGATTAGAATACCGATGGTGGGAAGTGAACCCGAAGTACTTGTTGACAAGGGATATTAAGCAAAGTGGAGGAGTCCAGCTGCTGGGATTTGATGATGCCACCAGGGAAATATGTGCTGGCCCACACAGTGACTCTCTTTAACACCACAGCGACCGATAGACGTGAGGAGGGTCTGACTCTGCAAGAGGAAGCTGTGAACCAAATGATAACGCTCCATGAAGAAACTGTGGAGAGGAATTGTGTCGCCATTCCTCGGTAATATTGTTTTTATTGCTTGTTATTCTTCCTTTCCCGTAACTGATTGATTTGACCCGATTAACTAAAAATTACAACGTCGAATCGATCGAGCGCATTGCTCAGAGTTAAAGGGAGGAAATAACAAAAATGGAATGTTTTTATCTTCTCTATCACCACACGTCCACTCGCTCAGTGACAGGCTCGCTTCCTCCGACCCTCTTAGAAGAAAAGAAAACTGAGATAAGAAATTATTCATGATGTCATTAACAGACCAGCTCAGCTCTTAATTAACTGACACTCAGTCCAAAACTCAAACTCCAGCGTCAGAAGATGAGGGGCCGTAGTGGTTGAACTTATTTGAGATTTTGAGGGGTTAGATGAGAAGATCAATATCTTAATAATTTCATGTTATATGAGGAAATAGCAGGCAGGCAGTTTGAGAAAAGAGGTGAAGGAGCAAGTGCAGGCAGGGTGGAGTGAGTGGAGAAGAGTGTCAGGAGTTATCTGTGACAGAAGAGTAGCAGCAGGAGTGAAGGGAAAGGTTTACAAGATGGTAGTGAGAGTGGCAGAGTTAAAGAAGTTCAGATTTTCTTAGTCAGTGACGAGGATGGACAGTATTAGAAAGGAGCACAACTTATTTTGTCAACAGTTCTCTCCTCTGACCTTTTCTATTTCAGAAGAACCTCCACTGACCCATCCTTTTCCGTCCTTTTCGGTAATCCTAGCGAGCATAATTTGCATTCAAACACATTTTTCTTGCCCAACTCTACAGTGTTGTCAGAAAAGTCGGTCCAATAGTAGCTGTGTTGTCTGACCAGGCCATAGTAATCCCTGCACTTAATCAGCGTTCGTTAATGGAACCTGTTCTTTTTTGAGGCATCGTTTTGCAGAGCACCACTCAGAGCAGCTGTCATTACAGGGCAATTTATAGCCTTTGTAAAATTTCACATGCGCCTGCATACCCCCATCGACGTGATGTCTTTACCATTGTACTTAATTGTCACCGGGTTGACACATGTTCAATATATAGAGCTCATATTCAAGCAGACTTTGCAAAGTCCCAAAAAATTACATTTCAGTGTGAGATTTTAAGATCATCAGGAGGAAGTTAATGCGGCAGTTCAATAAACAAGAATGACTGAATTCATGCATCCATCGTCTTTAAATCCGCACTGTAGCACTGCAAGGCACTATAAGTCAGGGGGTAGAGCAGCCGTCCACTTATCAGTCAGTGGTTCGATCCCTGCGCCCTAATATCTACATGTCCAAGTGTCCTCGAACAAGATACTGAACCCCAAGCTGATCCCAATAGTTGTTCCATGGGTGAATGAAAGATGGCGTGAATGGTTCTCGCTTCTGATGAAGAGGTGGTGTCTTGTATGGTAGCCTCTGCCACCACTGCGTGAATGTTTGTGTGAATGAATGAATGCTTGCTGGTGTTGAAAAGCAATTTCAGTGGATAAGCAGACTTGGAAGGTGCTGTCCATTTAACATTTATCCTTGAAGGGTCGCTATTCCTGCTAGCATCGGGAGAGAGGCGGAGCATCCCCTTGAAAGGTCAGTAGTTCATCACAGAGATGAACATCCGTTCATGCTCACATTCATTCTCATGGGCAGTCTACAGGAGAGTAACCTGTGCACCTGCGGTGCATGTTTCTGTACTGCGGGAGGAACCAGAGCACTCCGAGGCAAATACCAGGAGAATAGCCCCAGGTCCAATCCAGCGACTTCTTGCTGTGGGGTCACAGTTCTAACCGCCACTGTGCTGCCCTGATGGAAAAAACCACTCACTGCTTTATTCCTTTCATATTTTAAAGGTTACAAAAATAATACCTTTTTGAATAGGAAATTATTATTGTTAATCAAGTAATTCAGTATTACAGGTCACTTAACAGTTAAGTGACCTTCAAGTCACTTAAAAGGTCACTCTGTAGATCTTCTTCTGTAGAGGAAGAAGATCTACAGAGGATCTTCTTCCTCTGTAGAACTGCATCTGAAAGAACAGAAACGGCACCAAAAAGGAACCTAAGACGTGAGATACCCTAATGAGATTTTGTTCTTTGGGTAAATTTAATACAATTACTTTTTTCATTGAAGAGGGAGAGTTCCTGGCCGCTCCCAGCACTCCCCCAGAGAATCCATCATCCATGTTTGATTGTGTTCCGCTGCTCTACAAAGTGCCACCTCGGTGTAATGAGTTGTTCATAATTTGTACCACTTTGCCTCTTTCAACAAAATAACCTTTTGTTCTGCTTTACTGTCCACCTCACTGCACTCTCTTAGGAAATGCTTTTAGGGACATCTACTTCAGACAGGAGAGGAGCTGCTCCATCCATGGAAATGAAACGTTCAAGACGACATGACTTGTTCGCTTACATTATTCATGCGGAAGAGTGCATTTAGCTCCTGTCTTTTCAAAATCTAATATTATGTTAATAGGGAGAAGGAGTCGTGCAAAATATAGAGCACTTCATTAAAGGAGGACTGTGCACCCGCAGACATTTAAGAGATGAGTGTTAATGCTCCTCTCTGCCTTTTTCCTCCCTTGCATGCATCAGTTTGACGGTAATGGTCCGTCTGGGTTCATCTGAAACCAGTGGCGCACCGAAGCGCCCACCGTGCTCAACTGCAGTAATGCATTTTTTACTGACATCAATGTTTTACAGATACCTATAGATTTATGCGATATACCACTCTGAGGAGAGTCCTGCTCAACCGTCTGGATGTCTCGAGGTGATTTGGCTTTGGGAACATGTCAGTTCAGCAATAGTGTCCCAGCAGATCAGGGTGATGAATAAACAGCCCACAGTGTAAACTGCTTATTGGAATAGTTTTTGATGAAGAAACAATCCAAGCTGCAAAGCAGTGAGGAGCTTCCAGGGTAACGTTCTTTGCGTAATCAGGTAACTTTGTGATCCAGTTCGTTCCGTCGTACAACAAAATAGTTTTTTGGGCCTTGAAAACGCAAACTTTTAAATAAACATTCCAGAATGTAATCTTTTGAAAACTCAATTTCACGGGTTGCTTCTGTGTTTTTTGACCTAATATTCAACCTTTATTTTAACTTGAAAATACATTGAGTCGGAGACCTCATGTAAAATATAAAATTAAAAACCAAAACATTAACGCACTTATAGCTTGTTATTGAGAGACCAACAAAATATTTAAGGTATCGCGCTAACACGGAGGATCTGAGGTGGCGATGATGATCCCATGAGGATCGATGCATCAGTGGAGTCAAGTCAAGGTCCTTGCTTTAAGCCCCCCACCATTATCGCTCTTCCCAAAGAAGCTAAGATCACAGGACTAAATGACAACAACCCAGTCGCCTTGACGTCTGTGGTTATGAAGTCCTATGAGCGCCTTGTACTGTGTCACCTCAAGAAATGAACAGACCTACTCTTGGACCCCTGCAGTTCTCTCACAGAGCCAGCAGATCTGTAGACGACGTTGTAAACATGGCCCTCCACCTCAGCCTCGAGCACCTGGACTCCCCAGGAACCTACACCAGCATCCTGTTTGTGGACTTCAGCCCTGCCTTCAAATCCATCATTCCGGCTCTGCGCCGAGAGAAGCTGTCCAGGCTGAACCTGCCAGACTCCATCTGCAGATAAATCACTGACTCCCTGTCTGACAGGAAGCAGTGAGTAAATTCGGGTAAGCAGGTTTTTGCCTCTTTAACCATCAGCACCAGTTCCCCCCAAGGCGGTTCTGGTTCTCTGCTGCTGTCAGGGTCAAGGCAAGTCCGTCATCCAATCGGCTGAGAAGTTGATCAGCTGCAATCTACCTCTCTCGAGGACTTGTATACCCCCAGGACCCTGAAGCGGGCCAGAAAGATTGTAGTCGATCCCTCAAACCCTTCGCATTATCTGTTTGAGACCCTCCCCTCTGGCAGGAAGCTGCGGTCCATCAGGACCTAAACCTCACACCATGAACAGTTTCTGCTGCCGAAGTCCGAACACGGTGTAGGAACCCCCTTTTTCACATTAAGCTGGACTGGAGTCTCTGCCTCTAGTGGCAGAAAAGTCACATCAGACAACTGCGCCTTCACTCTTTTGTCAAACTTTCACTTTTATGCACATAGACTTAAAATAGGCATACATGTAAACATGGGTGCACAAGTGTGTATTAGGGGTGTAACGCTTCATTGATCCACATTGGTTTATTGGTTTGTTGAACAACGATACAATCACTTTGATGGAAAGTCATAATATCGATATTTATCGTCGTTTTTTTAAAATATCGCCTTTATTTTTAAATGACAGTTGTTCTTCTGTTCTCCTAATGACAGATAAAGGCTTCCAGGTGCAGTCTAAATGTTTACCGCCTCACAACAATGTGGAAAAATAATTAGCGCTTGGTCTGCTAGCTTAATGCTAACATATAGTGGAAACTGCCATATACGTGCTAACGTAGTTTTCATTGACGGCGCGACCATATTCCAACAATAAACGAGTAAGTACCATCAAAACTACGTCACTTAACGTAGATTTTTTGGGTAAGCTTAAAAAAGTGTTTGTTAATGACACGCTGAGTTTCCAACATAACACAAATAAGTCAATTCAAAACAATATATTGTTCATAAGACCTTTATTATGAGTGGTTTTTTCCAGAAACCCCAGGTTTTGTTGATGTTTTGCTCTGTAGGATGTAAAACATTCAGAGTTTAATACCTCCAAACCACTGATCAGAACCAGAACCATGAAAAAATTCAATCACATGAAACATAAATGTGGACAGTTGTGTTCATAATTTAAAGGTCATCAGGGGTCCTTGATGTTAACAGATAAGGAAAACCACATTTGTATCTAAACATGAAACATGCGTCACTACAACTTTTCCTTTTTTCTCCAATTTTTTATTTATGCTTAGGTTTTTGTGACGGTATGCTTTGCACCAAGATACCAGGTCGAGTCCCTTCTAGGTGTGACTTACTTTGGCAATAAACCGTTTCCTGATTCCGGTTCCATTATATGCCTGACTTTTTCGGGGCTATCATTAAGAGGTAGATAGTTTCTTCCTACTTGTCTTATAGTCCAGATGCAATCCTTCCCCTGACAGAAATCTCCTCATTTCAATGGGAATATCTTTTCCTTTTTTTTTTACTATGCAATGATTAGCATGTTGCCTAACAAATAAAAGGCCAGCATACCACCATGCTACTGTGATATAAATGGTCTAGTATGTTATATATATATATAAGCTCTAATCATAATTGACTAAAATGCAGCATCACATTTGAGTCACTGTTGTCGGAGCATGTTTGTCATTAGCGCAGCCATTATCGTCATTATCCACATATTGAGTCGACACTAAATGGCTTCTTGCCCAGAAATACATATCTTAATAGCCTGCACGCATCCTCTCAGTGCAAATCTGTTCTTGCACTTTAGCGTATTCACTCCTAACAAAATGAATATGCAAAAGAGGACTTTCAGTTCAATCAGCAGCTCGGAGCTGTCAAGTGGAGAAGATTGTTGCTAGAGGCGGCCTCGCCAAAAAAAAAAATTACAATTAAGTTGTCAGCGCCAGCGTCGAGAACACCCTCTTAAAGCCTTTCTCTCATTAATTAGGATTTTGGGAGTACCTGGGTCTCCTTGGTAGCGAGGTTCAAGTGGTTGTTAGTGAATGACAGAGCAACTCCTTGAGCTGTTCTTCAAGTCTTCAAGGCCTGAGAAGATGAGATTATTAGGAAACGTGATGAACAGCCTCTCAGGGGTCACGGTGTGGAGCTTTTGGAGCGGCACAAGTATGTCCTTTAGTCCATGCTCTTTCTAGCATCACTCACCGATATGTTTTAAACAGTCACTCAAGTGCCTCTCACGTGACTGACAGTTCCCCCATCCAAAGAGCTACACACACACACACACACACGCAGACATACACACCTGATCCTGGGTCAGGCTGATTTTAAGAGTCGCCCCTTCTGAAAATTTCAGTGTTGTTATAAATGTTCCATATCACAGAGTCTCTGGCCATGCTAGCAGCTCCATGAGGCTTTATGAAGACATAATGCAGCTTTGTGTTTCTCTGTTAGATGACAACATTCGGTGAGAATGTTTTCGCTTTTATGTTCAGCAGACCTAGGGCTAACAATTTTTACCGTCTTAGCTTAGCATCTTTAGCATAGCAAGCTAAAGACATAGTAGATATTTTTCACAGCGTTGTTGTATGTAAGTACGTAATGTAAACATGTCTATAATACGCAAAAAAAAACTTCATAGACTCTGGTAAATGTCGGTTGTTTACTTCCGACACTAGGGGGAGATTTTTCTCCAAAGGTTTTTTTGGCCATAAATTCTTAACCCTTGTTCCGATTAAGTCCAAATTTGGTGCATATAAACCGACTAGATAAATCTTTATCTTTAATATATTAGATTTTTCTCGAATAGTTCATATTCATATTTTACGCAATAGGGGGAGCTTTTTAGGAAAAACCGTGTTTTTCAGACATAACTAGCTGTAGCCCAAATTTTGGTACAGACAAATATATTTTATAGATAATTTTTTCACCTCATAAAATATGACATAATCAGGGGATTTGCTTGTAAAACGCAGGGCAGTGGGAGCTTTCCGGGGACATACCCTCGCTGTTAAGGACGACGGCGTAGGCTGAGTGGAAGAGAGGAAATTCAGCATCTAACTAAGCGGCAGATAACAGTTACAACTGCCTGGGACTGAGACGTCACAGCAATTAAATCTTTACTGAACCACATCATCTTAGGTTATACAGATGTCCTCCTCACGATGGAGGTTACTGAGATTCGAGAGTGGCGATTGAGCTGTGAGCAGCCAGGTGCAAGAGGCCGGAAGAGCTGGAGACATGACGTAGTGGCTCAGACCAAGGACAGCTTCAGCAGAGCAGGTGAATGCTCTGTGAATCTGTCTGAGTCTGTGGTCGCTCTGGATGGAATGCCTTAATAACATGTCATGAATTATATTCAGTTCTGAAAAACACAGTTTGAACAATTTGATCTAAAACTGCTCAGCTACAATTAGGAAGTTGTCGTGGCCCAGTGGTTAAGAAGATGGACTAGGAATCCATTGGGGTCTCCCCACGTAGGTTCACATCCTGCCGACAACGATTCACACTTTTGGGCGGCTGTGGGTCAGTGGGTTGAGGTTGTCTCCCGATCGGAACTTCGACAGTTCGTTCCCATCCATCCATCCTTCATGTATCCGGGGTCAGGTCGCTGTTGCAGCAGGCCAAGTAGGGCCTTCCAGATGTCCTCTCACCAGCAACACTCTCCAGCTCATCCTGGGCGATCCCGAGAGATATAGTACCAACCGCAAGTCCTTGTCCTCCCAGTTGGACGTGCACGACAAACCTCCAAGGCGTCCTGGAGGCATCATGATCAGTCACCCGTAGACATTTTGAGTTCATTTCAAACGAGGAGAAAACATGACCATAAAAGCCAGATGTTGTCACGACTTTGTGTTTATTTGTTATTGTCTTATTGTGAAGTTCCGTCATTTTGAATTGTGTTGCCTTTTTAGTCTGTTTATCTGTTTATTGTCCTTTATTTCCTTTGTCCCTCCTAGTGTAGTCTTTTAGTGTTTCACTTGTGTTCCTTTCTCCCTCTCCGAGTCTTTCCTGTGATTCTGTTCTTCTCTGCTGTGATTGGTCATCGTGTTCACCTGTGTTTCCCCTCCAGCTGTGTCTCATTGTCTCGTTACGTCAGTGTATAAAGTCTTTCCTCACCGGTCCTTCTGTGCCAGTTCCTTGTATGAAGTTCCCCCGTGTCATCACGCTTCCCAGCCTTCCCCCAATGTTTTGTAAGCGAATCCTAGTGTTTTTTTCATTTTTACTGTTTGATCCCCTGCCTTTTCCTCCTGCCTTTTTTTGGTTTGTATTAAATATTCTAATTGCGCCTGCTCTGCCAACGCTGTCTTGTGTCTGAACCTGGGTCCAAGCTCGTCCCAAGAAAGTTCGTAACAGATGTAACATTTGCTCCAAAGAGTCCATTTGGTCGGTTTTATTGATTTTATTGGTTTATTTCTTTTTGTCCATTTTTGAGAAACAGGTATGACTTAATAATTAATTGATAAATAATTTCTTAATGTGAAACAACAAACTTCAGTTTAGTCTATAAAAAAGTCCATTTTAGTTTTTTTTTTTTTTTTTACATGGCAGATTTTTCTCTGATATTAATGAATGGAATAATAATAATAATAATAATAATACATTTCATTTATAATGCACTTTACATTTGGATCAAATCTCAAAGTGCTACAAGGCAAAGGCAAAGGCAAAGGCAAAGGCCTTTTTTAAATGTATGAATAACCAACAAGTCATTTTGAATAAACCAGTTTGCAATCCCGCTTGAGGTTCAGAAGATGAACCAATCTTCTCCATCCCACTCTCTTGATAGATGGGCTCTTACATGGAATGAACTCTGGCACAGTGTTGGCCAGATGGCGCCTTAAAAGTTTTAAGAAACGAGGTGCTTCGAGAGGAGCAACGGAACAAACCATCTATTTTGTCAGCGCTGTTGTCAAGAAGCCTGAAACTCCTGGCGGCAGTTCTGTGACAGAAGGTACAGCGGCAGCAAAATGCCTGTGCCGATCCATCCAGCATCTGCCTAAAGTGCGAAAAAATAAAAGGGTATCTGTCTCTGAAGGCACTCCTGTGATACATTTCTAAGTGGCAGTTCCACAACCTTGCTGGAAAAATAAAATCTCCCTCCAGTGGTTTTTCTCTGTTGTTCCTCTACTTGTTTGTGCCACACAGAGATGCGACCCAAACGCCTCCAGGAACGAGACCCCACACAAAACCCTTCAACAACCTGGGAACTGACAGAGGCTGGAAATATCCTCGCTTTTTATACCAACATGAAGCGTAAGCACGATGTTCTGCCAGCCACTACACTCACAAGGAGTGGGGGGGGGGGGGGGGGGGGGATAAAGACGGGCACTCGGCTCAGCGATACATTTAACCGGGAGTGAATGAGATTGATGGTGAGAATGTTTCCAAAAGTCGACCAGGAGGTGTGCATTTGATTAACAAACCAAAAAAAAGTTAGTATTTAAGGAGTTTGTTATTCTTATTTCTTCTCCTGTTTCTCCTCCAGTGTTTAATGAACGGCTTAAAATAATTTCACTCTATTTACATTTATGTCAGCGATATTTCCCATAATCCTTCACTGCATGCAGCAGTGTATACAGACCTTTTGAAATGTGCGGTTAAGATGACGGTGAGGTCGATGCTTTTTTTCCAGCACTGTAAAAAAATATTCAGTGATGTCAGTTTTGTAATAATGCGCTAGTAGTTGTTCATAATATATTTATTATAAATAAACAAAACAAATACATTTGAATAGAATTATCATGGAAACAACTACACATCCTTACTGCCGCCTCTGGTGGTGAAAATGGCGTCCTCCAGGGTTCTGTATCGGTCCCCTTTGTGTTTGTAATAACGATATAGCCTGGTTAGCCAATAGCTACATTAAAAATAGTACTGTGGTTTGTGTCCATCAGGTTATTGAGTCATTTCCATCAAATATGAGGCGTTTTAATTTACTGTGAGTCATTTCAACAAAGTCAATCAGATGAAAATGAGTCAACTCAAACATGTTCCAGGCATCCTGCCTAGTAGGTGGTTCTGAGGTTAGCTACAAACACTTCCTGTCTAAAGCACCTCGCCTTTCCATCAGATAGCACATTTGTCTCACATCTGGTCAAAGTCTTCGTTTGTGATGAACTTCTGGGCCACCCTGTGTTGGAATTCGGATAATTTAAGGAATTAAAAACGTTTTTTTTGGATCAGCCACAATTTTATTGGCTGTATTCTCAAAGTAAAAGAAATAGTACGAATATTTTGTCGGATGATTTGCAAATTGACAATTGCATTTGGGAAGTAACTACATATTTCAAAATATCTAATATGGTTTGTGTTTTATGCTTATTTTAGGTTCTGTGAACAAAATACAAAATAATAAACAATTACAGTGATATTAGTAATACAATTAAAACTCAAATGTGTTCATTTATGTCTTGACTTAAATTCATATTAATTTATTCAACAATGCTGAATTTAGTTGTTCTGAACCGTTTCACTAATATTAAATAAACTTAAATCCGTCTGACTATTCAAACTAAGGACACATACATTATCTCAAATTGAAAAAAACATGAACAAGATGGACTCATTCGGCTTTGTTGATTAAGATGGACCATAAGCATTATAAATTAAATGTATTATTATTATTATTATAAGTGACATAATGTAATGACATTCATCGTGTGATTTATTTTTCGAGTGGAGACAGTTCTGGTATCCGGAGCATTGCGACTCAGCAGATGCCCGGTCTTATCCCTGATTGATGGAATATCGACTGCAGTGATTCCCCGCTTCAGTCCCATCGCACTTGCAGCTCTTCGGTGTGATTATATGACATCAGTTTTACAACAGCTTTATTTCCTGGTTGTCAGCACTGTGTAAACATCACACTCTGTGAGAGATTAAAGCAAATCAACGTAAATTAATGAAACTAATAAATCACTGCGGTTGACGGCAATTATCTCACTTGTCTTGGATAATTAAGATCTCAAACACATGTTCCCCTAAAACGCTTTAATTGCGTGCCTGGGCTGCGTGGTGTCTGTAAGACTTCCCATTAGGCTGTGATACAAACGTAACACACTCCTCTAATACCCCTCCTTATCAAATAGGGGTATGCTGGGGTAATGCAGGGAGTATTAGACATTTTCCAAAAATGACATGCTGTGTTCACATCGATGTTTAAATGACGGGAAAGATGCAGTTTTGTACGTGCGTCGTTCCTCATTCACTGACGGCGCTGAGATATGAATGCCTATCAGCCGGAGGATTTTCCCTGCATGCACCTGGTTACTCATAAAAACTGGTCTTTTTCTCCTCATTTGGACCTTTTGTCCACATCCAAACGCTACAAACCGTCACCATAAACGGAAACGTAGAAAAGCTCCTTCTGGGGTGTGGACTTTGGGAGTCTCTGTTTGAGGTGCTAAGGTTCTGACAGGATAACCGTAACACATGAAACGTGACAGCGCGCGTCACTATGCCAGGATTTTCTTTGATTACGCTACTTGACTTCCTGTTATGGCAGGCGTAGCCAAAATACTGCTGTTTTTAGCCTTGGTTGCACTTTGTACGTGTTTACACCTTAAAATAAATGTATTCTTCTGCTAATCTGAGGAACGGACTGGTCAACATAGATTTACAGTTGCAGCTATATCGCCCCCTGTTGGCTTGGCGTACTCATGACAGCACTTGTCAATGCAAGTGAGCATTCTCAGGGAGTTTTAAATCCACACACGTGCCGATGTGATAACTTTGATAAAAACACAAGAGGAGAAACATGTGTTTTTAAAAATCCCCAAGTAAGTGTGTACTAGTTGGAGATTCTCTAAATGTCATGCAGCCAGGCGTCAGTGAGACGTTGATGCAGAAGTGGAGGACAAGGCCCGCCTGAGCTGTCTGTGTCTACCTCGGGGTAATGTTGCGAACTCAGACAAGGGGACGTTTGCTTGTCAGACCGATCTGTGACTTCATACTTCACATCACACACAGCAGCAGTCGAGTTTGTTTCTAGGGAACCCCCCTCAGTGTCATTCGAGAAATAACCCCCCCCCCCCCCCCATCTGTAAATCTGTTTAATAAATCCCTGCTCACGGATTATAAACTGCCACACGTATGATTATGAACCCGTGCCTTTGGATAATTTACTGTCAACCACATAAAAGATGATATCAGAAGACGTTCGCACTCGCCACTGCACATACACACACTTCACTTCACACGTATAATACACAGAAAATATACTAATATACTAATATGCTGTTTAAAAAATCTCTCTCTCTCTCTGTGTATATATATGTATATATGTATATGTATGTATGTATATGTGCGTATGTATGTATGTATATATGTATATATATATGTGTGTGTGTATATATATATATATATATATATATAAATAATCTGTCACTTCATAATAAAATGGCACGTATTGCTTTTAGAGGTGCAACTTAAAATTAATTTCATTATTTTTTTCGTCTTGGTTCCAAAGAGGCTGAAAGTGTTCACAATTTCCGACAGCCCGAGGCAACGTCCTCAATTGATGTATTTGTCCTAATCAACAGACCAGGACCCAGAGATATTTAGTTTACTGTCATAGAGGACTGAAGAAACCAGAAAATATTTGCTTTTGAGAAGCTGGAATCTGAGAATATGGAAATGTCATCTAAAAAAATGAGTCAAAACAGTTAATCGTTTATCACAATAGCTGTCAATCGTTTTAATAGTTCATAATCTGTGCGCACAGACTTCTAAACCGAGGCTGCACATTTACAGATGGATTTTTTTTTTTTCTCAACTGACTCCGTATATTTCCGTTATGTTTAATAATCGAGTGAAATGGTGAAGTAAGTTGTGCAGAAATGTTGTCCGTGTGTTTCCTGGAAATGAATGCCGTACATTTTTGCCGTTGCGTTTGTTGCAAACCAGTTTGAAGAATCATTTATGCTCAGTTCCTCAAAAAAATGTACTATGATAAGTAAATCAGACACTGATGGCACAGCGCTGTATCGTCTGTATAAAGGCGTTTTTTCCTACCAAAATACTGTATTCTGTGCCGATCAGGGGACACTTGGCCGAAACAATAATTCAGAAGGGTTACATTATGAAAAGATTATCAGAGGACCGCAGCTCTAGTAAGATTAATTCACGCTTAACTCAACAGACATCCTGTAGCGTTGCCTAGAGATTTTTTCTTCCTAATCCAAATTCTCGCATCTTACTAAAAGCTCCGATCCATCTTCAGCCTTCAAATAACACCAACAACCTTTCCAACCTGATTCCCAGCCAGCGTTGACCATCTGCGCCGCACATTTTGCAGCGAAGGTTGAAAACTCAAAGAGTATCAAGGAGATTTTCCTGGTACGCCTCGAGCAGCCAACACATAAAAGGAGTGAATGAAGGATTGCAGGCGCAATCTGGAAATTATTCAGCGGATCGTTCCATTGTAAGCAGCAGCTGACAAGGAGAGCGAGCCAAGACTCTCCTCACTGTCTCACTTAACCGCAGTCCTGCTTTTCAAAACAACACTGACAGCTTGGGTTTGAACATAATTGGACAAGCAACTGATTACATTTACAGCTGAGTGACAACGCATCGGGGGAGGAAATGAAGTCATGAAAGTTTACCCTCTGCAATTTTGTAAATCATTACCCTGAAACGGGACTAAGATCGCATTTACTGGCCCGATGCTGAGTGGACCGAGCCAAACATCACATTTGGGAAATATAAACCTAAACCTACATTACAGGGGATTGGTATTATTGAGTGTGGCTGCATATCTTCAAACGCTTGTGCGGTCTGTGGAAGATTTATGAGACAGAGAGTCCAAAGCAGTGATGAGAAAACAATCTCAGCGTGGCAAAAATGCTTAGGCTTCAGGCTCCAGAGAGCCGAGGCGGCGCAGGTTACCAACTTCCCCTCAGATGTCCTCAGCAATCGCTCCTCTATAATTTGGGTTTCCTCTGAGAGCTATAGCACTTAGCCGTGTTGCCGAGGCTGAGCGAGAAGCCTCCCCGCCGGACACCTTAATGTGATCTTCACAGGTGTCGCCATCACCTCACAGCCGTCTGGAGGGTCCGGCGTGAAGAGACAATGCACAGAAGAGGGAAGTCATTTCCGCACAAACACTTCAGCAAACAATGGACTCAAACTTTTCTCTGCTGTTTTAAAAAAAAAAAATCTAATCCCAGTGTCAAACGTCCGTGTTACCATCAATCCGTGTGATCCGGTATTATTCTAGTTCTTTCTAAGAACTCAGGTTAGTCAGTCAATGTAGTCGGGCAAAAATAGTATTTTATTTCGTTTTAGTAGCGTGATTCTATCTCAATTTAATTTAACATGTTTACATCCGCAATCTGAATTTTCATTTACTTCCTTCAAGAACTTTCGATGAGTACGTTTTGGATTTTTGTAGTGAAAAAAAGCACATTTAAAACAATAAATAAATAAACGTATTTTTACGTTTTATTTTGTGATTTTTGGCTTTGGATGTCTTAAATCAAAGAAATAGTTATACGATCAAAAAGTTGATGTTTCTGGATGTTAAACATGCATATTTTTTAACATTCAAATATATTAACTATTGCACAACCAAAAGTGTTGAAAGAAACCTTAAATAGCCCAAAGGGTTAAACCTTGATGGTCGTTTGAGATGAGATGGTGAGGGAGAGGGCAAAGGTGAGGGAGTTAAAAAAAAAAAAAAAAAAAAAAGCGGGGGGAGGACAAACACACACACACACACACACACACACACACACACACACACACACACACACACAAACACAAAACCCTCCCCCAAGTGAGTAAATTATGACACTTTTGAGAAAAATATTTACATATACAAAGATGGAGCCCATCGAGTCAATCCATTTGCACTAAATCGGACCAACGGTTGAGAAATTATGGCCCAAAAACCTTTTGACATAAAGCTCCTCCTGGTGGAAGAAATATGCGGTTCAGTACAGTTCTTCCTCGCACTCGCAAAATCTATGGGGCTGTAAAATATGAAAACAATCCATGAAATTGTGTTTGAGCTATCGCGTTAACAAGAAGGATTTGCGCACACAGGTATGCTAACACCAGCACGATAACATCAATATCAGTATGCTAGCATTAATCTGCTAACATTAATATGCTAACATTAGTATGCTAACACCAGTATGCTAAATTAATACACCAGGTATTCTGTAAGCACGATGACAAAGGAAGACCCCCAGGTGAACCAACCAATGCTCCTACCCCTAGAGTCCTGCTGCTCCGGTGGCTAAAAGCTCTCCTTAGAAGGTCAATGTCACTCCAATTTAAGGGTAAGCTAGTCGCTCACTGTAAACAAGCAAAAGCTACCTCCAACAAATGATAAAAAAAATTAGAATGTGGCAGAAAAAGGCTTCAATATGATAATCATAAAAAATCATTGCTGCCAAGAATTAAACATTCAGCCTGTTCTCTGAGGGGGCTTTACATGGATGAATTATTTAAGAGTCAATTAATTTTAAATTCCTCCATCATACAGCAAATATCAATGTCAGTTCTTGATATTTACTTAGCTGTAGTGGGCCGACTCCAGGTGAAACCCCAGACTCAATTATCACAGAAATAAGACGGTCTGATATTTCTTCATTTTGTCTACATTGAAATGCAAACCCAGTAAGCATCTTGACCATATTTGAATATCTCTACACCTCTAACAGACCAAATGTCAGGATGTTAAAATGAGAAGGAAGATAATAATATTTAAGTGCTCTATATTATATATTTATTGTTTAAAACTTTCAACATGGGCTTCAGCTCGAGACTAAACTCACTAACAAGAAAATAAAAAAAACTCTGCCACAGGCCATAATTATCTGCCCTTATTTTAGCTTACCTCAATTATGTTTGTTTAATTGTTAGGATGGATTCCATTCATCCGAACCAGTTGAGGTGGTTCCGGCGTTTGAACCGGATCCTGCCTGAGGAGGTTTTACATGAATTTCCAGTTCAGAGAAGGCCCAGAACTTACATGTGTCCGCAGCATTTTCCACTGTTTTTGATTCTCTGTCATTGCTAAGGTTTCTTTATTTGTACCTGAAATGTAAATCTGTTGTGCAGACGGCAGCTTCAGCATTTCACAGTTAAAAAAAAACACGCTGGTACCGACGGAGAGGGATTTGAGGCCTTAAGGTGTTCTGTTAAACATAGGGTCGAGGTCTGCCTCTTGGACGGAGACTACAGGATGGCGACACAGGTGAGGCTATTTGGACCAGTTAACTGAAGGCTTAGACGTTTGACCTAGACTGTGGAATGTGGACCACACAAAACAATACACACATCCCTCCATCCATTGTCTGTTACTGCTTCTATTCAGAGTCACAGAGGGGCTGGAACCTATACCAGATGACACTGGGCAGGGTGGAAACATGCATCAACCATTCACGCTCAAGTTCCAGTCTGTGTGAGTTCCAGAGACGTAGTCTGATGCCAACTCTGCGGAATCTCAGCAGTAATAGCCTCGGCTGTGTCGCGTAAACCGTCAGCGACCAATGACATGGAACAAAAAAGAAGCTTGGGCATTTTCTGGAAAATCGAGGGTCTCTCCGCTTCTGTGCACAAGTTCATCTCGTGTCCGTGTGGAAAAACATGGAAATAGAAGCAGCTAGTGCTTTACTACCTCCGAGGACTTCCAATTAATCCAATAAACATGCATCAGGGGGAAGTCGACTGTTTGTTTGGTTTTGCCATGACTGGCACGCTCTGCCGTCCTCTCCCTGCAGAGGGGTGTGTGTGTGTGTGTCACCGCACTTTTCTCCTGATGAATCCAATGTGATCTGTCATTCACTTTCTCTCTCCCCCTCTGGACTCCTTTCATCACTCGTCCGAGTGAGAGAGCAGCATGACAGTGATGTGATGTGGCTACGCAGACTGTCAGGATGGTTTTCTACACTGGGAGATGTGCAAACACATACACACACACACACACACACACACACACACACACACACACACACACACACACACACACACACACACACACACACACACACACACACACACACACACACACACAACGATGGATATGTGGCATGCAAACGTCCAGACAGTCACACATGCATGCCTTCACCCATATTAATACACACAAAGCACACATGCATGACCATACACAATCACGGAATGTGCAGCTCACACACACACGCACACATGCATGACCATACACAATCACAGAACGTGCAGCTCACACACACACGCACGCACGCATGACCATACACAATCACAGAACGTGCAGCTCACACACACACGCACGCACGCATGACCATACACAATCACAGAACGTGCAGCTCACACACACACGCACGCACACATGCATGACCATACACAATCACAGAACGTTCAGCTCACACACACACGCACGCATACATGCATGACCATACACCATCTAAGAATGTGCAGCTCACAAACACACACACACACACACACACACGCACACGCACGCACGCACGCACGCACACACACACACACACACACACACACACACACACACACACACGGTCCAGTGAACTTCTGAGCCTATCAGCCAAAGGTCCCTCACTCTGACAAAGTGTTCCAGTTGGAAATAAGCCCAGGGAGGCTTCGTGGCTTTACTGTCTCCGATATATTATGAAATACACCCACCTGACACACACAAACTCAGACGTAGTGGTTCTCCATTCATGCAATCGCCGTCTAAAGTGCACTTGCGCTGCGGTCAAATTTTCATGCGCTCAAGCGCACATTAAATGCTTAAAAAGCCTCTAGTGTGTTAAGAACCAATGTTCCAACGCACACATGCCCTGCAAACGGATGACATTTGAAGCTCTCATGTGATCCAGTGAAAACATATTTAACATCTACAGCGGGCCGATGTAAAACTGTCACGCCTCAGATTGCAATCCCTCACAAAAACACATCGACATGTCCTTTGAACCAACGCACAAACCCTGGTAAGGGATGGTCAGTGTGAATTTCTGTCAAACAGACAAACACCACTGAGCATAAACACGTTCAGGAGCCTAAATCCACGGGACAGCATGTCAGGCAAGGATCTCAGAACACATTTTCGACTTGGCTGAGCAATCGCAGGTCCCGGGGGGCCCGGTCGACTGATGGTCTCTGCCCAACCTCCGTCTGGCCCTCCTTCGGCATCGCCCGTCAACAGTGAGCAGCTGATGAGGTCAGCCTGACGGCGAGGAGTCCGAATTCTGCCACGCAGCTGCTTGTAAGACTCAATTCGTGCGATTCATTCTTCATCTGCAGAACAAATCTTATCCAGAGGTTGGAACTTTGAAGGCTCGTCTTTCCTTGATGGATTCTTACGAGACGATGTTCCGACCACATGAATAGAAAACAGAGAAAATACAAAGGAGTCATAAATCTGGAGAATTTAAAGGCAAAGTCTGAGCTAGGAATGTAAACACAAATCTCTCACCGAACCTCTGCGCACCAATCATTCCCCTTCATATTGTCTAAGGGTCAAGGTAGACCCACTTTAAAGGTGCAGTGTGTAGAACATATGTCTTTGAATGAATAGAATATAACATTCATAACTCGGTTAACTTAAGTTTGGAAAAATGCGTTTGCCATGTTCGACTGGTAGCCTGGTCACAAAGTGGTAGAATGTTAAATGGGCTGTACTTATTTAGCACTTTTCATGATTGCTCAACTACTCAAAACGCTTTATAACAGGAGTCGGCATTCACCCATTCACACAAACGTTCATACAGTGGTGACAGAGGACGCCACGCAAGACGCCACATGCTCATCAGGAGCGGTAACAATTCACGCCGTCATTCACAGACCAATGGAACAGCTATTGGGAGCAACATGCGGTTCAATATCTTGCATTGCTCCCTAAATTGCACTAAAAGTCGACAAATGGAGGACTAGAATTACTGTGTACCACATGAAAAGGCAACGGAGTGTGAAAACTTGCCCTCAAAGGAAACATGGAGACCCAACTGGCAAAACCAGTAGGTGGGTTTAGATGGACAGCCTAATTCCGATTCGTAAAAGACGTCTGATGGGAAAGAAAATGCTGCATGTAAACACCCCTTTAAGAACGGAAAGAACCTTTACGAATTAGATTTTATTCCTTTGCAAGGAGGCAGTCAAAATCCTTTCTGAAAGCCTTTCCGATAGCCAGTCGCTGCATGTAAACGCTGCATCAGAAAGCTTTCTGTTTGAGTTGTATCTGCGCATGCCTAGCGTGGTGACGTAATGCTCCACTACGTTTTTTCAGCGCTTGGATGCATTTTAATTACTGCGACTTCAAAAAAGTACCGGTCTGCATCGGAGAGTGATTTATTCATTGTAACTTTGAAATATTTCAACATATTTGGCGGTTAGATGGGCCAAAAGTTACTTTTTAGCGCACGCCCCCTTTGTCGTGTTCTTCTTCTGGCCGCTTGTTGGCGGTCGGCACCGAGCTCACCTGTGTGAAAAGCGTTTCCGATTTGGTGAGTCGGAAAAGATCACAAGTCATGTAAACAGGCGACCGACATTGCAGTTCGGAAAGGTTTAATTCTGAAAGAAGAAAAAGTGTCCCGTGTAAACCACCTATTGAGAGGTAAACTGGTGGATACTGCATAGTCTGACCAGAAGATTTTTCTTTTTTTGAAAAACCAAAAAATTGTTTAATTTCATCTAGATTAGGCCTTTTTTCCATACATGTCGGAAAAGATGTCTAAAACCTGTGGTACTGAGCTGGAATGACTGAAAAGGTAGAACACAGTGTTAGGAGATAATTTACACTTTACAAGAAGTCAACCTGGGTCACTTTTGACCCAGTAGGACAAAAGTCACATGACCAACAGGAAGCCAAATAAGAGTGTTAAAAAAAGAGATTCTCACTAAAACTGGATTTATGATTGGTCAGTTCCTTTTTTATCTTTGTACGCATCTAACAAAGCCATCTTATCGTCATTCATCAGACGGAAGGGGAAACGGAGCTGAAAGTGTAGAGTAGAAGCAAAACCTCAGCTACATGCATCTTGAGCTCTGCATCAGAAAACCGCTGAATCTACATACTACATTTCAGATGTTCCTGCAAATGGTTAAGGTGAAGCAAGGGAACAGAACTATGGTTTAATCTCAATCTGCTGTGGAGCTTTCAAATGTTCATGATACACCGATAAGCCATAACATCAGAACCGCTGACATGTGAAGTGTTCACAACTGATAACTGGTAAGGGTCATTGGCACCCAAGGCACATGAGGTGGTTTCATGTTGTCTGATCCCAGTGACAGCATGTTAGTATAAATTGCCCAAAACAGTAGCTGGTTCTGGCCGAAAGCTCCTACAATGGGCATGTTGGCACTATGGGGAGCGCTCTAGGTCAATATTCTGTTAACAAAACTTGGGTTCTTCCTTGGACCACCTATCTAACCATTGTTGCGGACCAAGTACAACCCCTCATGGAAATGGAACTCCCTGACAGCAGCGGCTTCCTTCAGAAGCACACCTTCATAGGTCTTGTGGGCTCCATGCAACAGACTCAACAAACTGATGCGTAAGGCTGATGACGTCGTTCGGGCGGAACTGGACTCTCTGGAGGCGGTCTTAGAGAGGAGGATGCTGGGTAGGCCGCACATCATGCTGGACAATGTTGCACATCCCCTCCATGACGTGCTGGACCAGCACCAAAGCACTCGCAGCAGGAGACTGATGTACAACAGAGCGCGACAGGAGAGCCTTTCTGGCTGTGGCCGTCAGACTCTACAACTCCTCCCTCTGATTATAGGGATTATAAATTCACCTTCATTTTGTCCAGAGTCAATAAACTGGTGTTTGCACTAATCTTGTAATTGTATAATAATATTAGTTTTATATTCTTATATAAATATTCCTTATATATATTTAAGGAGAATCTGTTGCAAACTAAGTCCGATAAGCAAAAAGATACAAATATGAAATATATTCACCATTTCAGTTAAACTTCAAAAGATTTATGAGTGAGTGAAATAATGGGAAATCAATTGTTCACTAAAAATCAGGAATCAGAATTGATAAATTATTTGATCTTATTCTAAATATAATTATTGTTACACCTGTAATAGCTTATTAATAACACCATGAAACAGGGCGCTGCAACTGTTTCATTTCACCATGCGGTATGTCACGGTATGTCAGACCAGACAACTTCCTGCCGACATGTGTTAGTTTTTTTTTTTACCAAAAGTACAAACATAACATATTTTTCAGCATTTGTGAATAATTAGCACCACATTAGTTGAAGGGCTAATTAGTCCTCGGGAGTGAAGGCCCTGTTATTATCACACAATTGTCACTGTGATACTACTGAGGGCACATTTATGTCCTGCTGCTAGGAACCAGGTGGCCTTTGTTTGTGAGCTCTAGACGTTCCCAACAGCAATCTTTCCTCTGGAGACCGATCTGCTCCTCTGTGCTCCACTCAGACCTCCAGTCTGTCAACCGCAAGGGAGATGAGACCCACACAGACACAGAGGAAGCGGTGGGGGAGGTCACTGTAGAGCCGAGGCAGCTTATGGTACAACACACTGCGTCACAAGCGAGACCGTGTCAAAACACAGACTCGGAATACCTCAGCCACCACCGGCGCTCGCTGCGTTTGTGAACTTGTCAGCACGATCAGATGTGCGCATTAGTATCGTGAGAGAGGTAGGCAGCAGATCGCAGTTCCCCTTGTCGTTATTTTTAAACCAGGGCTGTGGTGGCTGAAAGGGGAAGCGTGTCTGAATGGGTTTGTGTCTCGTTCTTCGGCGCACCAATCATCTCTTTCTATCTCTTTGAGACAGGAAAGCAGGCAGGCAGAGAGGAAATCATTTATACATCTTAAAATAAAAATGCATGGCGGCTCCTGCAACTGTTTAAAGCCGAGGGAGTTTCTGCGTCGAGCAGTAAGCAAACAAGCAGAAAAAGAGAAAGTCTGCTAATGAGCAGTGTGTGCGAGCGCTCTGCTGACAGTAGCTAACCCCACCACTCCCTGACGCGCTCACGCGCACACACTCGCACGCACGCATGTCCGCAGAGACGTGTCGGGAAAGTAGTCCCAGCGTGAGAGTAGTAATTAGACTCCCATCCACTAACACGAGGGGCTGTGGAGGAGGACGAGCAGCAGGTGCGTGGGCGTGTGTGTGCGTCTCTGCCAGTGTGTATTTGTGTGTGTCTGTGATTTTCCTTCGTGTAAATGTACATAATAATCATGTGTGAATATATTGTTAATTGTGAGCCGTTTCTATATGAGTGTGTGTGTGCGTGTGTGTGTGTGTGTGCGTGTAACAACGCTGCAGGAGTGTGCTTGATGACCCTAAAATATGGATGCATCTGCTACAGGAACTCAGCAGCAGGTGTGAACACAGTGCAAAGACAGAGAAAACATGTTCAAAGACGGGTTTGTTTACACATTCAGAGTCAATGAGGCACCGAGGAGGAAGAGCTCAAACTGCTCAAACTGTGTTTTCTCAGCATATCCTGGCTCAGCGGCTTTCACACAAATATACCACAACCCCACGTTTATGGTACATACCATCACTGACTCTCAAAGGTGTTGCACTGCTGCCATAACGTGCTAGTTTTGTAGAAAAATTGAAATGAAAGTTTAAGACACATCGGCCATAACATTAAATCCACTGACAGGTGAAGGTTATCTTGATACCACGGCAGGAAAAACGGGTAAATGTAAGGATGTAAGGACCTGAGTCCAAATCAGTATGTCTGGGTTGGGTTTTCTCAATCCATACTTGTTCAAACCTTCCAAAAGTGGCTTAAAAAAGGATGACCAATATGAACCAGCTATAGGATCATGGGTCTGATGAATGAAGAGAAGCCTGTATTGCCTGATTTCACAGGTGAGCTACTGTAGAAGAAATTGCTAAAAAAAAAAATGTGTGTATGTGTGTCTGTGTGATACAAATCTATTGAGACAGAGTCCACTGCCGCTTTCTGCTTGTGTAGCTGCATACCGTGTACGCATAATCAATGTAGCCCCTCAAATCTGTCAAGCAGCTTTTATGTAATAGTTACTGCCGGTAGACAAATAAACAGACCCGCACTGAGATGCTGGTGATAAAGCATAACCTCTGTGGCAGAAGTTAATATTACATTTCATTTCTGCCTTCAAATCTTCGTGAATCTAATATTCCCGCCCAGGTCATGATGAAAAATGGTATTTTAACCTCCTGAATACCAACTTTTCATTAAGAAAAAAAAAAAGAATTCATTGTCAGAGTCAGAGATTATAATGTTATGATCTAATTGCATGAGTGTAATAACAACGTAATAACTCTGCATAATACGCGTTATCAAAGAGTGGACAACTTGTTTACATCGGTCTATTATTCACCGCGTGTGTGCTCATAGACCATGTGCTATTGTGACAGAAATACTTCAACCCTAAAATCAACATCAATCACGGTTCATCTCATTGCTCTGAGCACGATGTTGGTCTAAGAGGAAATCTAGCTGAACTGATCTCTGATTAACCCCTCAGGCCCGACTGGAAGGGAATACAGGATGATGCAACGGGTAAATGTCACCGAATGGGACGCTTATTATGCTCTGTATAATGAGATCCCATTAGCTTAACCTCTCCCGCGTGATTTGGAACCAATCATTTATGAGATTACGGGTCTCATGATGAGGTCAGTCGGTTTGCCGGTTAGGAGTCCTGCCACGGGCGATGTTGATTGCTGGCCTTCTTTGCGTACACCTGTGGGAAAGGGAAGGGCCCACCCAAGTGACTGCATGTGTGCATGTATGAGTCAAACTTGGACACGTTCGTCAAAAGACACAAAGCAAAACGCAAAGCAGAGCGAGCCCGAGTGTGTGAGAGAGAGAAAAAAAATGAAAGGAACAGCGAGTGTGAGAGTATACGCTGTATACAAACCACAGCTTTGCTCCATGCTGTAATTTACCCCGCCACCAAAACCGCTGCTGCTCCTGCTGTTGCTGCATAGCACTGTGGCAGAGTTTAGCTTCTCTGGCTGTCTCTCCGGCCGGGGCTGACTAGCTCTTGTAGTGAGGGGTTATGCTAACCCTATGACTGTTTGTTTATCTTGCTGCCAGAACCGACCATTAGAAGTGGGCCCTCAGTCAAAAGCACAAAAACAGACGCTTGTCATGTTCGAGGGCTGTAATTGTAGCTCTCGCGTGATGTTTTTATTTTCCCTCTGACCTCGATGGATAAACTCAAGAAGCCACTTAACATCGGGCTCGGCTTGCCAGAGCCCATAGAAAGAATTAAGCAACACGCAGTCAAAGGAGACACACCCCCCCCCCACCCCTCCCTTTTTAATTCATAGCTGGGAGCACTTGCTTTTACCCAACTCCTGACCAAATACTGTAAAAGACCAGGTACCTGTTGCTTGATTATAACGTCTCCATGTCCTCCCCTCAAATCTTCCGGATTATCACTGGCACTGAGATAAACTACCCAGCAAACCTTTTGAATGCTACCACACAGGCGGTAAATGGCTTGTTTACGATGGGGAACAGGCGTCTTTAAATTAGCCGGCTGCAGATTGCTACGTGCGTAAAACAGTCCCGCGCCGCCACCAGAAGAATTTGGACAAAACTAATCTTCAGCTCTAACATCATCCCTGTTCTATTGTCCCACAGAAGTTCCAACAAACACCAATTAAACTGAGAACATTGGGTACTCTGGGGACGCAACCTCTCCCTTCCCCCTCTCGTTTTATCTACGTCTGCTTAGTGTTATTATGGAATGTGCGAGGACTAAAGAAAACACGATTTAAGACGGGAGAAGGAGAGAGGAAATTGGCTTTGTTACTATTTGCCACGTGACAGCCGCAATTGACAATTTTGAGCCGGGCCAGGCCGGTACCTTCTAGAGAGGCAGAGGAATTCAGTCAGATTAAAGGTTAGGACGGGCTAATTACTTCAATACGACAACCAAACGTTTTCATTTCTGCTTTTACATCAACTTATGATGAAGAGCAGACGTTAAATTTAAAGCTGATGTTCACAGAATAATCCAGGAAAAGAGACGAAGACGCTTCTAGGCAACACTTCGTAAAACAAGGCCTACACGCTCGGAGTAAAGCCCAGAGTGGACCCCCATCCCCTGCGTTGTACAAGAATTTCCCCTGAGTGAACTCCTTGAATTACATTTCAGGTTGTGTTGTCCAAAAAAGATTTTTTTTGTATAAAAAAAAAAAAAAAAAAAAAGCTCCTCCAGCGGGTAAAATAATTAATTTGACTTTTCCATGAAATAAAAATATCGGGCAGGAAATTGTTGACCCCAGAAACAAAGGCGCGGAATCATTTACGCCACACAGTTTTCCAGCTGCTACCAGGTAATCAGTCAAGTATGAATTGTTTACCTGAAAAGTCAGCGATATTTCCAAAAGTAATTCCTAGACAGATTTCAAATTTTATACCCACAACTGGAATGATTTTGGGAAAGGTCAAGTGTGTTTTTCCGGCATTAGGGGGGAACATTATCTCCAAAGGTTTTCAGGCCGTTATTTCTCAAACTTAATGCCGATTTAATCGATTTGTTTTACTATAATAGCTCATATTTTACTCACTAAGGGGAATCTTTTGTAAGAAAAACAATGTTTTCAGAACATATCTTCCAATCCGTTGGTCTGGATTGAGTGGATATGAATCGACTCTAAGAGATCCATTTTGTAAACGTCATATTTTACTCTAACAGATCGTATTTTACGCACTAGGGGGAGCTTGTTTTTTTTTTAACAACGGAGATAACTTCAGGAGTTCAGTCTGAGGGATCGCTTATACAACGCAGGGGATCGGGGGCTTTTCAGGGATACACCCTTCCTGTTTGGGATGACAGCATGAGCCTATCTTTGTTTAGTTCATACAACCAAAGGTAAACAAATACTTGAATTTTCCTTCTTCCTTATTTAACAAGGCTCTTGTGACTTGTTGATGAATTTGATGTTTTTTTAATATCTTTATGCGTCAGACGGACAGACAGAGAGACAGGGAGACAGACAGAGAGACAGGGAGACAGACAGAGAGACAGGGAGACAGACAGGGAGACAGACGGAGAGACAGGGAGACAGACAGGGAGACAGGGAGACAGACAGGGAGACAGACGGAGAGGGAGTGGTGCCCCTGCAGAGACATGGAGGAATAAACAATGAGTTGCCAAAACTCAAGGGTGAACATATTATATGATTCGTATCGGACTCATCAGGTCACTACGGTGGGAGTATTGAGCGCATGGAGGAAGCTACGCGAGTAAAGGGAGTCTGTGTGTGTGTGTGTGTGTGTGCGTGTGCGTGTGTGTGTGTGTGTCTGTCCCAGTGGAAACCAATGGGAATATAAATGCTGTTCTGGAAGTGAGAGGTAAACACAGGATTTGAACTTTCCTTCCTTGATATTGGTTTTTCCCTGTGTCTTGTCTGTGGTGATCTCCACTCACCAGTAAGCCATGAGGTCAGGATGAAGAACGGGAAAGGCTGCCTCTGCCTTTTAGTGGCACCAAATATGTGACGGCCCTTCTTGGTGTCCCACACCAACCACATCTAGTGAAGTCCTCCCCAAACCTCCACCCTCTGCTTTGGATTAGAACTTCTGGCCATCCCACCCAGTGACTGAACACTGAGGCCTGGGTTCTGGCGAATGCCCGGTGGTTGTCTGAATGAGACCGCAGGCCAGCTTGGCGAACTCCTCCAGCTTCCTTGGTAGACCTTCACTGAGGCTTCATTACAGACTGTGGAGCCAAGGTCTGGACCACACTGTGTGCATGTGAATGTGTGTGTTTATGTGTTTGTAAGTATTTCTGCGGTGGGTTTTTTGCGTATATATAACTGCGTCTGGGTTTACTGGTGTGCTGTCTCAACCCCGCTCTCATGCGCGTGCATCTCCGCCTGCACATTAACGTGAACAAGCGTGTCTCTGTGCATGGTTAGTGCAGACGCTCCACACTTAAAGCCTAATTAAGAAAAGAAAGTCAGACGATTCCCGCAACACAGCGTCTTCACCCTCGCTCCGACAGAACCCGGGCCTCGAAAAATAGAAGACGGATCTTTAAATAACCAGAAGCGGGAGATTTTCCTGCGTCTTTCATGAAGCGGAAAAAGACTGAAACGCTCCGGAGGCTTCGGTGACTGGCAGTTTGGGGTTATGCTGCAGTGATGATGCATCGACTGACTGCAAATAAACACGGGAGCACATGACCTTTCGACTGACCCTTGACTAGTTTGACACCAGAGAGCAGGTATGAATATGATGATGAACATGTTTTATTCATATGTAAAATACACACAACTACACGTACACACGCTCAGATGAAGTGCAGTCCAACTGTGCAGGTGAATAACTTGTGAGGAATTACCTCTAAGAGGGCATGTGTGCGTGTGTGTGCGTGTGTGTGTGTGTGTGTGTGTGCAGACTCCCGAGTACACTGGCGGTCAGACAGTGCTGTCACTCACTGATTTCTGGGGTTCTCTGGTGAAGCTTGTTCTGTCATTTTTATTATTGTTTTGTTGTATTTCCTATTTTTTTGCCACCCTGAAAGGCGACAAGTAATCAATTACTATAATTAAGTACAATTTTCTGAGACACTTGCAGTTTAAGTTTAAGAATTTGGACATCAGGCTACTTTATCATCCTGCACCGCTTCACCGTTAACAGGAATCTGTATAATGTACGGTAAAATAAAGTGAGTTGTGGTTGGCAGAATTGTAGCTTAAAAATACTTTAAGTTAAGTTCAAGATTTTAACCTAAATTACCTTAAAATGAGATATAAAGGAAACCCGTTTATAGTTTCCTAGAACAGTTCAAAAAATGACAGTGAATGACCATATATTCAGATATTTTATTTGACCTTGAAATCAACATTATTTCAAAAACTTTCTACCATAATTTTAGCATCATGTTACTGCAGAAACAAGAATATGCTGGTTAAAGTGGTTTTTTTCCCTTTTCTAAATGTGACATACCTGCAAAATCTGTGATTTAGCCAGAATAATACTTTATAATACTTGCATGTAACATTATGAGGATTTTTTTAAATCTTGTTTTTCTATCTTTTTATATAAGAACATCCTCAGTATCTACTACAGTGAAAAACTGCTTTGAAAATTTTACAGCCTTTTACTGTTGCAGTTTTTTTCATTTTTAGTTAGATAGTTAAAAAAAACATGCAGTGTAGCTGAATTTGTGACTCTAACTTTCCCGTAGGTGTGAATGGTTGTTTGTCTGAATGCGTTGACCCGGTGAGGAAATGGTGCTTCCCAATGTCAGCTGGGATAGGCTCCAACCTTCCCATTCTGAGCAAGGTCGCAGTGGGTTTGGGCCCAGGTTACAGCCGATGAATGTTTGATATCTGAGAACATGTAGTAGTTTAGTTACCTGGAGTCAACTGTTCAGAGCAGTGGTAATTAGCGCAGACAGACAACCGTCCACACCGGTTTAGAGTCACCGGTTGAACTTTCCTGAATGTTTTCAGCCTGTAGGAGGAAACTTGGAGAGAACCCAGGTAAACAGAGGGAGATCATGCAGACGGCACACACACACTATTTCTTCATCTATGTTAACTCGTACTCCATCTGCACACAAGCTTCATTTCCAAGCGTAGATTCCCTTTTTATCATAATAACCCCCCCCCCCGAGTAGTTATACCTCTCTGCTCTCTTCCCAATAAATCACTTCTTCCTCTTACCTCCTCCCATCATTCTCGTCTTTGCTCGCCCCACACCAATGTCCACATCTCCCCATCACTTTCATCTCAGACCTGAATCACTTCATCATTTCTCTCATCCCTCTCCCGTGTCTGGCCCTGGCTCGCTTCCCCTCACCGGGGAATAGCCATGGAAGGATGAGAGGGTGAGCCGTCCTCAGGAGTTCTGCCATATGCACCGCAGGCCTCTCTCACCTCCCAACACCTCCTGCAGCCATCCATCTCCATGAGCTCGCCCTGCCCGCCTGAAGCCACAGCCCACATGCAGAACGTTTATTCCGAATGCCCGTAAAAAAAGGTGCTAACCTTGCACAAACAGAGTACAGAAGAGGGAGGGCAACCAGACTTAAGAAATACACTTTACTGATGTAAAGAAAGTAACATTTGCAGAAGTGTGTTCAAAGATGGAAGCTCCAAACACAGATGTTACACAACCTTATATTTCATAACTTCCTCACTGCGCTGGATCCACACTGGATGTTAGCCAGCACAAGTGTGGATGTTAGCCTCTTTCTCAATGTCACCCTCTCAATATCCCTCGGTCTCCCTCTTTAGACAAATCCAGAAGCAATTTGTCTCTGCGAAGCCCGTCTAACAGCAGCCTGGAATCGATGTCCTAAAAGCAAAGGCCTCTTAGAGAAAGCCTGCAGCTCAGCTCCCAAGGCTTTAAATCACTTGATTATTGGTTTTATGAGTGTGACCCATGTGGAAATAATTGCTAATGTTCCAAGAGTAACCAGTGGAAAGATGGGTAATGGGGCAATTTATAAATTCTGATTGTAATACATGGAACGCATCCAGGCCATCTCCTCACTGTTATTTTATGGTTACTCATAAAAGTAGGCCAAGCAGCATAACGGTTGTGGCGAGCGCAGCTATTAAAATCAATACTGCTGTCACAGATGTTGTTGTTGCCGCCCATTTGTTGTCTGCGGAAGGGGAGGACCAGCAGATGAAGTTATGTGCTGAGAAGCGAGAGAATAAAAATTGTTCTGGATGATGCGTCTGAGGAGCGGCTTCAAAAATGTCTCTTCTACCATCGGACAAACAGTTTGTCCACAAAGACGCCCGTATAACTCGCCATCTTGGAACCCTTTGGGTATGATCATCTCACTGCAGTTGTAGCTGTCAGTTGTTGGGATATTTGTTGAATATTTTGTTCTGACTGCGATGCTGGATGCGGGAAAAAGGGCCCAGAAAAAGGATCTGAGTGACTTTGACAATGGCTGAACTGTGATTGCTGGACGACTGGGTTGGAGTGTCTCCAGAACGGTGGTTTGAGGAAGTGTGACCAACTCCTGCGTAAGTTCAGGTCATATCTAGGTTCCTAAAGAGATCAGCGTAACAGAACACAAGAATTGACAATGCTGTGTGTAACATTTAAAGACAATTGGAACCAAAATATGGGCCCAATAATCACAACGAGATTGTTTGAAATTTTCCTTTCGCATATATATTTCTTCTTTCCTCCTTTTGTTTGTATCAGGTTCTGGTTTTTCAATGTTCCCGTGATAAAGCCAAAGTGAGGTTCGATTAAGCCGGGATCAGTGCTGCAATTAAGTCGGAGTTATTATCCAGGTGAGTGTGTTCAAGCTGCAACCAGTACGGGGACTGGTGTGGTCATACCGTAGGGCCCAGAGTCCAGCTGATGCTCACATAGTTAAGAGTCGTGGGTTCTGGTCCGACTGTCTCAGCAGCTATTAGAACCGTCACTAATAACCCCAACATTTGACGAAAGTCGCACTTTCTCCTTTCTGTGGCTTCCAAAGGGAACATTTTCATTGTTACCTACCTGTGCATGAATTCACCTGCGTGATGTTTGCTGTGTTTGCAGGAGAGGCTGTTTTCCTTAAAGCAGAACATGAAGCAGTCATGTCACCGTCAAAGCCACATGAGTCCCTACGTGTCCTTAATTCATCTCAGAACACAAAACACGTCACATCAGGCAGCTTGTTGAGCGAGTCGAGGAACAAACATTCATCGGGGGAAATGTGCCGCACAGGTTGGAGAATTAATGAGCTACTCCGCTGCAGAAAATGGCAAAAGAAGCTGTAAATGTCGCTTCAGTCTGTTCAGACCGTGGCGTGACTCTAAATACCACAGCAAAACATCGTGCTGTCTCCACCTCACATGTAATGTTCTGTCCACTCCAGGGGAAACCTATAAGCATATCATAAAAATAACTGGAAAAATCCCTCACAGAATCCAAGGTAGGGATTACTGTGATCAGAACCAATTAAAGATCGCTTGATTTGGGAAAATGTCATTAATTTTTGAGTTATTGTCGGCATCTAAATCTCCACAAAACCCCTCAAACCGTTCATTCGGCTCTCATTATTTGGGCGCAAACAGGATGTTTGAATCAGCTGTACAACAATTCTGTACATCTCCAAGTTAAATTTGTCTATCGACTCCAAACCAAAACTGAGAGTTTTACTGGCAGTTTAACCAAAAAAACGTAAGAATCTCAGCTGTCTGTGTTTTGCACAGGTGCAAAAGGATGTTTGGATAAACTTTATAACGCTATATTTACGGGTTAAATTAAGGTTTTAAGACTATATATTCGTCATATGGAAGCAGCGCTCCAAGTGGCTTATATGTGATTTGATCTTGTTTTCAATTCTGCATCACACAGACATGTAGTCACCTTTAGGATGTGTCACCTGCTACATACCTCTGGGTAGAATTTAAGGCAAATCAGTTCATTAGTATTTCCTTAATATTGGAAACAAGGCAAATAAACTGACAAACAAATGAGGTTGAACTAATTCTCTCTCGGTGGAGGCAACGACTCCACTCTTTCCGGCTCCACACAGAGGAGCGGTGCCGCGGTAAACTGCAGTCCAAACAGAACTCCTGTATTATTTTGGGCATCAGAGTTTTGTTTAGGCTCAAAGCAATAAACAAAACAAGCTTCAGATTTCACAACTAACTTCAGATTCAGTGGCTCCACTGGCGCTGCTGGTGATGGAGCTGCTGTCTCCAATCTAGACTTGGAGTCTCGGATGAATACAACCAGGAACATTTTGCTGAACTTGAGGACTCTGGGGAAAATGGCTGCAGCTCATTACGACCGCTCAGGAAGAAGTTTGGAAAAATGAGATGTAGCGAAAGTTCAATCGGTAAGACTATCCTTTGTTGCGCTAGAGCCACGGTTTACGGCATACCTCCATTATCCCCATCTTTCACGCATGCTTGGTCTCAATTACCTGCTTCACGGCCTAATTGATATCAGCTGCACCATTCAGGTGACCTCATTCGTCCAATCACATTCACACCAGCATGCTCAGCCAAATATGTCTCCATCTCCACCCGTCTAGTTCTTACATGCTGCCGGCTAAAGCGCCTTCCTCCAACCCATCTCCACCTCCTCCTCGGAGATCCATTTGCCCAATCTTTCGTCATCCTCAGCAGACTCATCAGTCACCACCACCAGTATCCAGACCCCAGAGGACGGATATTCCATGCTGCTGCTCAGACCGGAGGCCCATCGATCACAAGAGTCTTCGAAGACTTTTTAATAGACTCATTATCACGCATCTGCAGTTGTATTAAATCATTCATCTTTTCGAGACTTTTGTCTCCTCTGATCTGACTGAGAGCAGGTCAAAGTGTAAAAAGGAAGCTGTCATATCATGGATGGCCGATGAGCATGCAGATGGTCACATCACAGGCCGATATAAATACTTTTCATTACAAATTATGAAAAGAAACACAAATCTTAGCTTGCTACCGCAAGACATGTAGAAAGGGATGAAAGTCAAACACTTTCATCCCCTACAGGGATTCTGAACGGCTTATTCAAGGGGCTATTTGCCGTATGTGCAAGACTACTTACAATATATACAATGGGTAACATTATTATTACCACATTGAATATGTAATCCTGTTGTAAATCTAATTATCATGTAGTTAATGCTCACAATGAGGCTAATTAATTGTATTAGCCTGTTTGGAAATCTGCTTGCCTTGTATTCCTGTGAACACACAAAGTGGCTCATGCAATGTAGGAATAGTTGTTTCAATGATGTTTATATATTCCCACAGTCGTACGGGGAATAATGGATTCATTTCTCGCATACATATGCCTCTTTTTTTTCTTTATCTATTATGCCGCACACTGTTGAAAGATCTGTAAAAACCTGTAGGATTTTCTAATCTTCACTTGAAAGGCTTTTATCCAGCTCCTGATTCTGGGTTGGTCTGAGTAGAACCCAAACAGGTTTCCAACAAACTCGTTTCAATCCCGGACATTTTGATTCATGTGCATTTTTTTTTTTTATCTCAGCTGAGAACGAGTATCTCCTTTTACTAGTGATTACAACTCCTTATGCTACTCCAAGATTAAATGAAATACAAAATAAAGTAACATAAAACAAAATAAAATAACAAAACAAACTAGAATAAAAATAAAACAGAATAGAATAAAATGAAATAAAAACAGTTCATCGACCTCAAACGTCTGACATTCAGACTAAATCCAGTCCCTCCAGGTTTTACGGACGCAGTTCTAAAAGTACAAAAGATCCCAAACGTAAACAGAAGTCAACAAAAATAAAGTTTAATTAAAAAAACTTAGATCTATAAACGGTGAACTAGATTTTAGTCAAAAAATGGACCAAAGCGAAACAGAAGAATATCCTAACAGGAAAAGTAATAACTTTATGATCAAAATGGAAACCAAAGATTACGTTGCAGGGAAGTACAATGGAGCAGGAAAGGAGACACAGGGGAGAAGGACAGGAGACACAGGGGAGAAGTACAGGAGACACAGGGGAGAAAGACAGGAGAAGGACAGGAGACACACGGGAGAAGGACAGGAGACAGACGGGAGAAGGACAGGAGACACACGGGAGAAGGACAGGAAACACAGTGGAGAAGGACAGGAGACAGACGGGAGAAGGACAGGAGACACAGGGGAGAAAGACAGGAGACAGACGGGAGAAAGACGGGAGACACACGGGAGAAGGACAGGAGACAGAGGGGAGAAGGACAGGAGACAGACGGGAGAAGGACAGGAGACACAGGGGAGAAAGACAGGAGACAGACGGGAGAAAGACAGGAGACAGAGGGGAGAAGGAGAAGAGACAGACGGGAGAAAGACAGGAGACAGACGGGAGAAAGACAGGAGACAGAGGGGAGAAGGACAGGAGACAGACGGGAGAAGGACAGGAGACAGAGGGGAGAAGGACAGGAGACAGACGGGAGAAAGACAGGAGACAGAGGGGAGAAGGACAGGAGACAGACGGGAGAAGGACAGGAGACAGAGGGGAGAAGGACAGGAGACACACGGGAGAAGGACAGGAGACAGAGGGGAGAAGGACAGGAGACAGACGGGAGAAGGACAGGAGACAGAGGGGAGAAGGACAGGAGACAGAGGGGAGAAGGACAGGAGACAGAGGGGAGAAGGACAGGAGACAGAGGGGAGAAGGACAGGAGGCAGAGGGGAGAAGGACAGGAGACACACGGGAGAAGGACAGGAGACAGAGGGGACGAGAACACCGCTAAGATCACAGACGACCTGATAAGGTGGGGGAGCGGGACACTGACTTTTATACGCAAGACTAACGAGACAAATTGGAAACAGGTGAGGGCTGGTCACAGGTGACATCATTCACCAATGAAGGAGGAGAAACAGGGAAAGAGGTTTTCACACATTCACACACAGACCAGAGAAGAGTAAGAAAAATACAGAAACTAAAAGAATGAAGTCAGAAAGAAAAAAAAAGAGTCAAACAAGGAAAGTAAAGTAAAAAATGAACATGGAACTAAACCTTCAAAATTAAACTACAAAATAAAACCGAGCCATGACACCAGGAGGTTGTGGGCTCATGTGGGGCTGAGGATTTTTTTTGTAGACCATGAGGTTCGGTCATATTTGCAGATGAGCTGCAGAAAGATGGTGAGGAGAATAGCGAGGTTGTGGAGAATATGTAGGTCCTGGTTGAATTTAGAAGAATTGTTGCAGTTGCTGGAGCGACGGCCTGAACCGCTGTGGACCTCTTGCCGACCCTGCCAGTGCGGGGCCTTCCTCCTCAACATTTTGTTCCACCTCCGCCATCCACCCCTGCGATCTGAGGTGAAGCGTTGTGTGTGTGTGTGTGTGTCCGGCACTGACGCCGCCTGCTGCGTGTCTTTGCTGCAAAGCAGAGAAGAAGAGAGAACGGAGAGCAAACGGAGGTCTCTGCCCTCCAGCTTAATGACACCTCGCTCCTCTCCTCTTTCATGCCTCACCACAGTTCTGGTCAGCTCTCCACTGGTCCAGTCGGTAGGACATCACAAATAACCCGTTTGCCTCTCTGCACGGTTCTTATAACCATACAGGCATGCACAGCAATTTTCCACTACAGCCATGAAATGTATTTCAGTCAACGTTTCTGCACTGGCTTATAACAGCGCATTCATGTAATTACATGCACTCTAGGAAACAGTGCTGCTTTTACAGAACGAAGAAGAAACGGCAGCATTTGCTGCCAAAATAATCATGTAAAACTACAATATAAATGTAAAGAATTTTTACAGGCTAAGCTGAAAACGTCACATTTCGAAACCGCACCAAAAAGCCTGCGGCTGCAGTCGTGAGCACAAGCAGGAGATCCAGTGGTTTTGGAGAATCTCCGACTCAGTCCCATCTGGACACCACAGTGTGACCCTCGCTAGGGTCGCCAGGGTCACCGGGAGTCGCCCATCTTCTCCGCTGCCAGCACATCGTCTTCAAGAGGAAGGGGTTTACTTTACTTGCTGGTGCGTCCCACCCGCTGACAAGACGGTCGATGTTGTTCTGACTTCACCCGTCAGACGTGGGGATGTTGTCGTGGCGATGGTGACAATAAAAGTATCGATTCAAATTTTTGCTCTTCTATTGATTTCATACAGTTTTGTTTATATTCTTATATTATCATTAAATTTCATCTGAATAATATCACAATCACAGAATGGCTTAATTATTATAGCCTTAAAAAGTTGTGAATATAATGGAATCGTCATCGCTGCGTCCGCCGCAGATCCTTCGTGTTAACGCGTTAATTCCAAACACCAACATAGACCTTAGTGCGAAGTCAGTTTCAACTGTCTGCCACTAGGTGGAGCTTCACGTTTTTTTTTTTTTTTTAAATCACATTTTTTTGTGCCAGGTTGAGTCAATATGGACTTTTCGAGATGTTTAATGAGTCATATTTAATTTGAGGAGTTCAATCAGGGGGGAGGCTTGTACAACGCAGGGGAGAGGGGGCTCTTCAGGGACACAACCTTGCTGTCGGAGAAGACAGCGTCTACTTCTTTATGGTTGTTTTTGTCCTACTGCTTGTATATGTTGTGATTGGCAATATAAGCTGAAGAATACCAAACAAACACTGTTTGGCAGAGTTTTCTCTGCAAAGTTTATAGTATTATAAATAATAACAATAATAATATTTTCATAGTTTTATGGTCAAAGCCACATTCTTCTTATGCAGTGTAAGTGTCACAGTGGGCGGCACATATACCCGTCTGTTGTAGTCAGTTCTATACAGAATCATGGCTCTTTTCACATATTCTTATTCTAAAAGAAGTTATATAGGGATCTCTATTTCATAAAAATCAATCCGTCAATGACCTTCGTTCTTTCTATTTATTCGTTTTACTGTTTTCTCTTCTTTTTTTTTACAGTGGGACCCTGTGATTTCACGTGTGAGGCAGATTTGAAGGAGTGTGTGTTTAAGCTTATGTTAATGTCGTGTGTCTCCTGCTCATTTAGACACTCACACGCACACACACTCACACGCACACACACACACACACACACACACACACACACACACACACACACACGTCTTATTCTACCACTAGCATTACACACGAACACACACTGTGGTAATAGTAAGTTGTGCGAAAGCACGTCTGTCTCTATGTGGTGAAACTGCATTTGTCACAAAACTCCACCCTAAACGGACAACGTCTCACGGACACCGGGAATTATCCGCCCTGCATCGTTAAAACGTCTGTCAAATCTCCTTTTGAACGCGGAGTTATGTCGGTGTCGGAGAAGCGCGCTTGTTAGCGTCGGAGGTTGAGGTCGAGTCAGATGGACGCAGATGAATTTGGTTCTTGTGTGGTTAATAAAAGCTCTGGGCTTACGGTTTGAGGCAGCGTCTAATTCAGTCCACATTCAGTTAGAGGGAAACCGCGCTGCCTGTGGGTGGCCCGGAGCCTGTCAGCACTGCCATTTTATCTTCTGATGTCATATGTTTAGATTTAAGGCTCAATTTGCTCTCCTCTCCCCACGCCGCAGCAGAACGTGCTCAGAAGTCAAGCATGAGTGAAAGGAATCTGACGGCGGAGACGGAAAGTCCAAATGTAAAGATTGTGTCCAGGAATATGAACTAGATGAGCACACTGGCTTTTGGGATGTTTGTGATTAAGGCCCCTTTATAGATGCACACCGATCAGCCGTAACATTACGATGTTACGGTACGGTCAACGTTATGAGGTGAGTAACATTGTTGTTTCAGCAGGATCGTATAATCATATATATAAAAGTCAGAGATCAAAGGCAGATGGCTAGTAGGATTGATTAGATATTTTATTTCAATTTAACCAAAAGTAACTATACAACTAAGTTTATGCTGTTGACCCAAACAGCAAGGGTATATCCTCGAAAAGCCCCAAATCCCCTGCGTTGCGCAAGCAATATCGCCTGAACTCCTCAAACAAAATATGAAGTTATGTCCAGAAAAATGTTTTTCGATCAAAAAGAACTCCCCCAGGTGAGAAAAATATGAACTATTAGAGTAATAAAATATGATAAATATAAGAAAGATCTCCTTGAGTGCATTCATTTGTAAAAAAAAAAAAAAGGACTAAATCCCACCAACGATTGAGAAATAATGTACGGAAAACAATGTTCTCGGTAAAAAAAAAAGTTCCCCCTTGTGAGTAAAATATGAGCTATTGGAGAAAATTGCTGCCTAATATATTCCATCTACTGACCTGTGCCATTGTAATTGGATAATCAAGGTTATCCTGCGCTTAACGATTGTGTATCTGTTGTGTAAAAGCTGTGTGTAGGCTTTTCTGTTTCTACAAAGTAAATAACACATTCCACGAGAGGCAATAGCCCCTCAGCTCTTTCAGTGCGGGACCAAAAAAAGTAATTTGATCCACCCCTGAGAAATTCAATAAGGCTCCGAGATCTCAATCTAAAATCTCTCAGCCTCACTATTCCATCAAACACATTGACGTGATTCCATATCTCCAAACCCAAGCCTCCACGAGCGGCTGATGAAGAGTAATCCGTCTTGATCAGAAAACGATATGATGAACAATCCCTCTAATGTATCGATGTTGACAACGCAGCCATGAGATTGTCATTGTGGGTTTGTGGGCGAGCAGCGCTGAGAAAAAAAAGAAGAGAGAACACAACAATGAGCCTTCAAAGCCGTCTACGGAGCCACGCCTGCAAAAAGAGGGAAACGAATGCACCTAAACATTGCAGGTGTGCGCGCACAAACACACACCTCCACGGTTCTACGCGCTTAAACTCCTGGAGTGTGTCGTCCTGCACACCAGTGCACACATACACACCTACTGTTGTGTGAGCTCACAGTCAAACAGTTTCCACCCCGCCTTTGTTCCACGTCTCGACTGCGGCTTATTATAGGTCAGAGTTATGTAATTGTGTGGGGGTAGCCTATTTTCGCAACAAAAAACCCCCAAAAACTCTCTGATGCATCTCTCACACTCTCTGTTTAGATCTTTGATTATTTTTATTTTTTTTAATTCAAAATGGCAACTATTACCACAGTTTATCAGTAGATTAAGGATTAAGCTAAACAGGAAAATGTGTTTTTATGTCTTTATATATCCAAAGACACTTCCTGTGGTTTTTGTGAGATAGTCTTCCTCTGAAAGAGTGATGCGCCGCTTCTATCACTTCCTGTCTGGATCGTCGCAATGCAGCGTTCAGACGCTTCAGCCAAACGTGATTGCAGGGCTTCAGTCGTTGAAGAGACGGCTTCCAGACTTGGATTTTAACTTCCCCTCACTGACTTTCTGTCTCTCCGGCTCAGAATCCATTATAAAGTATCTGTCTCGACTCTCAGGGCCCTTCATGCTGTGGCATCCAGGCACCTGGCTGAGCTTCTAAAATCATTCTGCAGCGGCTCGTAGATTTAGATCCTCTGATAGGAGCCAGTTAGTTAGTCAGAGCTGAAGGCCCAGACTGACGGGGCCTTTGGTTTGGGCCCCATCCGTCCGGAACCGATTACCCGAGGACTATGACTAGAAAGTTCAACGCAGGCTTTTAGATCTTTTGTCAAACTCAACTTCAAAGTTTGCTCACGTTTATAATTATACACTTTTTTTATCTGCAACTCATGATTGATTCATGTGTTGTTCTATTTGTTGACTATGAATATGACTTTTTATTTTATATGAGATTTGGGAATGATAATGATAATAAGAAGAAGAGGAAAAAGACGAAGATGAAAAAGGAGAAGCAAAAGAAAAAAGAAGAAAAAAAAGAAAAAGAAAAAGAAGAAAAAAAAGAAAAAGAAAAAGAAAATGAAAAAGGAAAAGGAAAAGGAAAAGGAAATAAAGGTAAAAGAAGAAAAAGGAAAGGAAAAGAAAAGAAGACGAAGAAGAAGAAGAAGAAGAAGGACAGTTTCTCCCCTTTTCTTACATTAGACCAAAGGAAAAAAATATAAATAAATATATAAATACAATAAGATAATCAATAGCTGGTCCTAGATATATATTTAAAACAAACAGTAACAACAATGTGGTTTTTGTTATTGTTGTTTTTACTATTTTTTTTGTCAGGAATCGAATCAATTTGCCAGCATGCCAGTTTTGTAAAAGTGTGATTTTCTCTGTGTATGTCCTCAATGTGAAATGTGAAAATAATTCATATCTAATAATAAGATGATAATCAGTTAAAGCCCTCTCTGACAGTGTTTTGTTTTATAATTCACTGTAAAAACAATGATCACCAAATTCCCTTTGTTCTTTTGTTGGGTTTGCTTACTTGCTCTGCTGAGAATAAAAACAAGTGAGATTGTCACTGAAAGTAATGCCAGAAGATTGACTGATTTCTAGCAAACACATCATCAGAGCAGGAAGCTCTTCATTGTCCGTGACACAGAGATTCATGCTCCAGTGTTTGTGTTCATGACGCGTGATGTTTATTAGCTCTGACTGCAGCTCAGCCATGTGGTCGACAGTGGCCTCCAACAACATCGGCCAAACAAGAAGAGCACGACTGCTCCCTCACACACACACCCACACACACACGCAGAGTCAAAAACCCACACACCCACACACCCACACACCCACACACACACAAAGATCTACAGTCAGTAAATCGGGACGTATAAACCAGTGATACTTAATTCAAATTATTCACAAAAATCTAACTTTAACTCAAATAACAATCTTTAAAAAAAGAAAACATTACATCCTGAACTTGAAAATAATACTTTTTTCTCTTAAACATGTCCGGCACACTGCATTTGTAGCCCCATTTGTCCACAAGGACATCCCTGAGTCTCCTTCTGTAGTTTGGGATGAGGTTGGAGAACTCTCCTCTGCAGCACACAGACATCCCACACATGTTTTAGGGTTTAGGTCAGGTGACTGGGATGGCCGGGACAGAATGACAGCAGAGGCCAGGTGAACCATCCTCCTCCCAGAGCATAGGGGGAAGTTTGAAGACGCATCCTCTTCCAGGCGAGATTTTTGACATTTGTAGAAACCAACATTTTGAACTGATTGTATTGTCTCCATTGACAGATTAATGCAGCTCCCCATCTTTTCTTTGCACAACATGGATGTGTCCTCTTGTCTTTCCCATTACGAAGAACCTCAGAGAGAATTTGACCTCATATTTACCCCCCCCGCTAAAACAGGAAGTCATTGTTCACCACTTCAGAGTTCCTACTCAAACAGAAAATTTAAAATAAGATTGCAAAAACGCTTCAGCTTTAAACTTGTAAGGTAAATTTAAATGAAAAGAAATCATGTTACATAAATTAGAGGTGATATTTGAGTTTAGGCAATAAAGATTTTTTTTTTTAATCTCATTTTAATACTTTTTTTGTTTTTGAAGACAACTAATAGTTATTTCGGACACGAGGTCGAAGACGAGATCTTTCCTGCACACAACTGTTGGATAGAAGTCGTGTGCATGAACGGCTGAATTTGGTTGTGAAGGTGTTCTGAAGCGTTGTGAGATGTGAGAAGAGAAGACAAAGAGCGACTCTTTCCATTCCAGCTTATCAACTATAAACTTAAGATCATTACGATTAAACCAGTTCTGTTCAATGGAGGACCGACATTCTGATGACATCTCCTCTTACTTTATGTGGCTATCAATGAGTTCATACAACCTGAAGACAACTAAACGTTTGATTCTCAGAATATGCCGAAGATAAATCTGGATGGACGTGGATATTGACGCCCTGGTGAGGTAATTTACGGTTGTTCAGAATGTCTTTTTGGACTCGGTGGTCAAAACATTCTAATATAATAGGAAAACACAAATTAACAGAAAAATGATTAGATGTTTTCTCTGGAGGTTTTGCTCGTTATATTTGTGTGGGAGAGTTAAATTTGTTTGGAAGAAAATAAATAAAGTCTCTATTTTTATCCCCCATTTGCAGCTAGTTCTGCTTATGTGTGTTCTTTGTGTGTGTGTTTGTGTGTGTGTGTGTCTGAGTGTGTGTTTGGCTGGTAGGGGAGTCAATTTGCCTCCTGATTCTCTCTTTATTAAGAATAAAAGAGAGAAGAATCATAGTGAAGAATGTCTCACCAGTTGCCATGACAACCCACTAAACCCAATAACCTGTGGAAAGGAAATGTGTGTATCCGCCACACACACGCAGGAGCGCTTTGTCGGCCATGGTTTGAGGGCAGAGGCAAATGTTGTTTACAGGATAGTCTCTCACACACACACACTCATGCACAAACAAAGTGCACGGAAACAATCTATCCAATTCAAACCAACAAAAAAAAAAAAAAAAACCCAACCTTCAAACAGCTCAGTCGGCACTTCCTGTGTAGACGAGAGCCACCAGAGAATACAGTGAACCAGAACTGCATGTGGTGTTACAGTTTCTGTGTCATCCTTCCACGTTGAAACCGGCTTTCACCCAAACTAAACGATGAAAAAAGTCCTAACATTTGGTTAAAACACACTATAATCCGTTGAAAACTGTCAACAAAAGTACGGACCGCTCCTTTAACTTCTTCTGACGGGGGTTTGTCTTTGAAGTGTAAATGTTTTTCGTGCAGCAGGAGGTGATGAGCTTTAGGCCGAGGGGAGGCTGCTTATGTGCGGTTTTTGGGTTTTCGGGTTCTTGCCTGAGAAACAACGGTTCAGTTTCTGTGTCAACACATTTAGGTCATGTGACACTCCCCTGCGGTTGTGAGAAGACAGACATGAGAGAGAAAGGATGGGCCTTAAAAAGCAGCATGGCCGTGAGGGCTCCGCTTTCTTCTTTGCATCTGCATGAATACGATAAGATTTAAGTGGACCGACCGGCAAAGCCAAGCAGACGTGTAGAAAAACAATGCCAACCTTCTACATGTTGCTTTTCTACGTGAGAAAAAGAACATCTGCCGGCCTTTGGTTTGAAGCCACTTCTCACGGATCCAGTTACAGTTTGTTCCTGAGCTGTGGTGCTGAACATAGGTCAGAAAGGTCATTCTCTCTCTGTGATCCTTGGAGTGTCTTCTGCCGGTTGAACCATCCTCCTCAGAGTGTTTGCCGGCATGTCCTCTTCCATACTGACTTTGAACATCTCCGGTCTCCTTAAACTTCTTAATTATTGATCTAACTGTTTATACTGGCACTTTTAAACTGTTGAGAGATGAACCTTGTTTCCTTTGCCAGATGTCTGCAGCTCTATAAACTCTTTCTTCACTATTTGTTCATTGTGAAGGACGTGAGCGAGAATGAGGCCTGGGCCACCTCATATTTATACCTAGTACCACTTCAGAGCTCCAACTCAAACACGCCATCCTAGAAATATAAAATAGGACTGGAAACATGCTTCAGTTATCAAAGGTTGAGACAATAACATTATTTTGTTTGTATCTCATTTTACTCATTTAAAAAAAAATGAATACCAATGACTCTGAACGGAACTGTATCTCAAGGAGATCCAAACACTTTGTGTTCTTCAACCTCACAGATGGATATTGTTTCCCGTCGCTGCTTTCATCGCCCATTAGTTGACTGAATACTTCATCTATAGTTCATCTCTCATCTGAGAGACATCCTCAGCTCCTTTGGATGAGAGTTGAAACCTCCTCTACTTTTGTTGTTGTCTATTTAAACAACAACAAAATAAGTCCGTTTGTTTCTGACTCAACCTTTGAGGTCCGCCACGAGCAAAAACTGAGAATCTGCCCAAATCCAGTCAATTAACTTGTATATCACATTTAGAATACAATAGACCTGACCAAAACGCTTCATAGCTTGTGACAAATAAAACCACAAATTAAGAAAAAACGTGATTTGAAGGTATTAAAATCAGATAAGGATAGAATAAACAGTTACGTCATAAAAGCGGAGCTGGTTGATTCAGATATTTAAAAAACAAACAGTGAAACTTTGTAATAAATCCTACACTTTAATGCCAGGATTGGTGCGTTTTCCCCTCATTTGCCTACCAGCAGCATTTTGGAGCGAGCCCAGCCTGAACAGAAGTGATTGGTCCGTTCAAAAGTAGAAGTTACAGTCGTTCAGACGAGAAGGGATAAAAGCTTTCTTGTCTTTGGAAGAAGAAGAGGGAAGAGTTTGACCGCAGTAGCAACTGTAAATTGAAAAAGCTAGTTTTGATTCAAAAATAAAATAAAAGATAAAAGAATGCTTTTTGCCTTTGACTTGTTCCGTTACATCTACTACGAGAATTAAATGAACGCTGACTTAAAATCGGTGTCGTGATTCTCCCGGAACCAAATCTCATCTGAATATTCTTTGGGTTGTTTTTTTTTTGACAGTGTCTTAATACTCTCCTCAAATTATTCTCTTAACATTCAGTTATAGGAAATTGAGGCTCCTTTCAAACGTTCTTCATGTGGTCAGGATCTTTGTACTTTTTCAATATGACTGCAGGTTAAAACTTCTGATGGACCAGGGTCTGGATCAAACAGCTGGAACAACAAGAAGTCAATCTGAGCCCTGGCTCAGTTCATTTCAGCTTTTTTTTTTTTTGTATGTTTAATTTTTTCGACCAGCCAAAGGAAGTTACAACATGCCACCGTCACTACCGAACCGAAGAGGAAGGAAGGAACAGGAGAATGAAGACCAGGAAAATGAGCCGCAGCGGCGCGTCCAGGAAGAAACGCTGTATTCCGCTTTGACGTGGTTCAACAAAACAAATCAAAAGACAAAAAGCAAAAAAGCGGAAAAACATTGAAACTTTTCATTCATTTTCTGCCAGTCATTATCTGTTCACTCCAAAGCTGAAGTTTCCACAACCATAAAACATGTTTGGACATTTACCATAAAGAGACTTTACAATATTCTCCTGAGAAACTGACTGAGACGGGGAAACATCAATTTTGTCAATCCATCATCAAGTACAGGGACATGTAAATAATAATACTACCACTACAAATAATAATAATAATAATAATAATACATGACAGCAAGGGTTTGGGATAAAGCTCCCTCTAATAGCTGAAAATATGGGGCCTTTTTGCGAAATCAATCCAGTTCTTCCTCACACTAGGATTTATGCAAGCAAATTTGAAAACGATCCATGAAATGATCTTGGATTTATCGCGTAAAACACAAAGGATCTTTACTCAGACTCTCAGCTGTGAAAATACCCTATAACATGTTTTGTACATGAACGTAGCATAATAAATACAATAGCAAGAAAAAGAAAAAGAAATAAGAAAAACAATAATCTGACAGAGTGTAGGCCGGATTGTCAAACCAGCCGCCCCCCCCCCCTTATGATTAGGAATGCACCGCCACTCTATGCCGTCCTGAATGGATCCTCTGGTACGGACTAACTACCAGCAAAATCCACAAATTAAAATGTAAAGCTGGTCTAAGCACCACCTTGATGAAATCCCATATTAAGGCGAGCGGCGAGTCGATGTGCACTGGAGGGAATGAGAGTGAAGCCAAGCCAGCGGGAAGCTGCACCTCCTATCTCATCCTCCTTCCCTCTTTCCCCCCCAACTATCATTACCTTGTCTGTCACTCCCCATGCAATTTTCTCTCCCTGACCCCCCTCAACTCGTTTCCCCCCTCCTTTACTGGCTTTCCTTTCTAGCCTCTCCCTACTCACTTACTGCTCTTCCCTCTTCACCCTCACTGTAACCCTCTTTCTTTCTCCCTCAATTTACCTCCCCCACCCTCCTCCTTCCCTCAGGTTGTTTCCTCCTTTCCATATCTGTAGGTGCCACATCTGGCAGCTTTCAGACTCCAGAATAGGGCTTCCTGTCTGAGAGGGAGAGAGAGAGAGAGAGAGAGAGAAAGAGAGAAAGAGACACGCAGAGAGAGAGAGAGAGATAAACTGGCTAATCCCTCCGTCATCCCAGAGGCTATCACACTACTCTATAACCCCCTAATCCCTCTAATTCCCTCACACTCTGCAGTCATCCTCACTGTCAGACACATTGGGATCCTTATCAGCAGGCAGGAGCTGCAGGCAATGTGTGTCTGTGTGTGTGTGTGTGTGTGTGTGTGCGTGTGTGTGTGTGTGCGCGTGTGTTTGTGTGTGCGTTCTGCGTCTCACTTGTTTCTTTTTAATCATTGAGGGATGTCTGTGGCCTTGCAGCCAGACTGACCTGACCTGTGCTTTAGGGAACTTTGGCAAATGGATAAACAAGCCATCTAACAATCTCCAAGCAGAGCGAGGAATGTATCCAGCAGATAAACACTTCCCTCTCCCTCTTTGTGCTCTCCATGCCTCCAATTAAAGCGCCGTATGACAATGTTATCCTTCGTCGTCCTCCTCCTCTTATCCCTGTATTTCCTTTCCTAGCGAGGGCGGCTGCATTGGCGGAGGAGTGCGGCAACAAAGAGTGAACGTCTGTAATCACCCCCGGATCAATAAACACATTTTAGACGCACGTTTCCTGGAGGGTGGGAGAAGGTGGGACTCACTCTAAAACAGGGGGCGGCCTACGGATGATCACGCCATCGCAGACGTTTTGATCGACGTATTAGAGGCGCCGAGGCGGGAGAAAATATGGCAGCTTATCAAAGCGGAGTCGGATAACTCTCGTCTTCTTGTGTGAGGTAGACGTTGAAGGAGGAGCGCAGGATCGTTCTCGCCGCTCTGGTTGTGAGCCATCTGAACTCTGAAAAGTCGTCCCAGAAGGAAGGCAGCAGGGTGGGCGAGGCAGGGGGAGGGGGGGAGGGGGGGGGCAGCGGGTTGTCTGCATGAGTCTGCGTGTTGTTTGCTGCTCTGTGAAGAACAAAGAGGAGATGAGAGGAGGACATGCAGTTTGTTGGTGTGACAGAGGAAGAGGCAGGGGACGGGGCAAAATGGAGGCAGATGATCCGCTGTGGCGACGCCTGAAGGGAACAGCTGAAAGTGTTAGCGTCTAAGTTCAAAAATACAGGACCCGAATGCAGGGCACACAAGATAAGATTCACCAAAATAATGTTTCATAGAAAATATCTGATTTACAAAACAAGAGAAAAATTACTATTCTTCAAAAAATATATATATGCAAAAATAACGATGAACAAGGGAAACCGGAACTAATAGAATTCAGGGAAGAGAAGGAAGAGGAGATAATCACAGGGAGAAATACCTGCAGGTTAAACAGACGATCTGGACAGAGACTTAAATACAAAGAGTAACGAGGACAAACGGGGGAGAGGTGAGAACATTCCAACAGTCATGGAGGAGACACCAGGAGACAGGACTCACGCACACACATTCACACAATCGCCCAGACAAAGAGGAGAAGGTACAACACAACAGAAACAGGTGGAAAACTTTGATGACAGGATATACAACCTATAAATGACAATGATTACCTTCATACAAAATACAGATGAGAAAAAGCGAACCGTGACAGAAAGAAGAAGATAAGTGACTTTATAAACCCGCCTGTGTCGCTCCCAAAACTAAAAATATTCTTTTCAAGATCAAATATGACAGTAATTAGTGGGGGAGCATGTTTCTGACAGGCGCCGTTAGATCTGTATTTTTACTTCAAGTTGTACCTCGTCTTTTTTTTATTTCCCTTTGTCTTTATTAATTATGATGACGATGAGGATGATGATGATGAATTCATTAGATGTCTGTCGTGGTTATGATGTCGCTGCGCCGGGTGTCACAGTTGCCCCAGAACGAGAAGGTTCTGGGTCGAATCCCACCTCTGACCTTGGGGCCTTTCTGCGCGCCTGTTCTCCCTACGATGGCGTGGGTTCCCACGACAGACAGAAGTCAGCACAGTTTTATTTATTTTTTTTGGCAGCTAATCAACAGTTGCCCATTAGTTGAGGCGGTGGACTAATGTCTTCGGAGGAGCTGTGGAAGCCCGGGCGTTGTTGTGACAGTTGTTCCGGCCTCATTAAAGGCGCCTCTGAGGGGAGCGCTGGTTTCTCTCCATGTCGTAGATGAAGGCTGTGTAATTAGCACATCTCGGCCTCTCTCATGTGATTGGTCGTCGTGTGTTTTTCCAGCGCTGCGATGTGAGCGTATATGAGGATCCTTCTTTGTTCCGCACAGTTCTCCTACCCTTCCAAGGATCCACCCAGGCTTCTGTGCACACATCTACCTACATTCGCCCTTCCTCTTGTCCATGAAAAGACGAGAAGACAAAGAACTCCTTCTCCTCTTCTCACATCCTCTTCTTTATTCAGTGTCAGCAGCGAAATGTAGCATCTGATGACACGTCCTCCTACTCTCTGGCGACTCTGGGGCGACGGCGGCGATGTGAGCTCTGGCGTCGGTGCTAATGCCGGAGCTGGAGCGGCGCTCATGTAAGAGGGACAGCTCATCAAGCTGGGGAGTCTGCCAAGTGAAGTGTGACAAATCTCCATTTACCATCGGCGCATAGGGCCACGGGTAAAATTAGAAAAACCCTGCCGCCTCTAACTCCCCGCTGCTAATTCTATTTCGTGCAAATTAATAAGTGTTTTTGTCCTCCTCCTGTCGCTTCACCCCCGCCCCTCGTTCTCTCCTCGCACTCTCGCTCCCTCCCTCATCCGCTCGCCTTGACGAATTGCATTATCTCAAGGAAAAAAAAAAAGAAAAAAAAGAAGGAGAAGCTCATACACTAGTAATGAGACATTGTTAGGCAAATCCCAAGTCAGCTCCAGCATTGTTTACGGAATAAATGCCTGATTATCAGCTTGAGAAGTGTGTCTGTGTGTACGCGGGGGAGAAAAAAACAAACAACAGCCGCTGCTGTTGGCTGCAGGGCAAGATACAACTTGTTCTGTGCTGTTGTTGTTCTTTTGTCATCATCATTACCGTTTCCTATTTGACGAGAAAACACTCCTGCTGATTTGGCAATTCATTATGAGAAATGACCCACTGTGAATCGAGGCGAGACGTGGAATGCACGATGATGTTAATGATCGTCTGCTTAAGTGTTCTCTTTTAAATGGATGTATTTGTCTGTGATATGGAAATGTTCTTTATTTTGCATTTTGTTTCTCTCTCTCTCTCTCTCTCTCTCTCTCTCTCTCTCTCTCTCTCTCTCTCTCTCTCTCTCTCCAGTAAAGCAAATCCAAGATTGGCTTTTTTTTTAAGGAAAAATTGAAATTTTTCTAGCCATCCAATTTAAAGTTAGCCGAGAATTTGACGTGTCGCTTCGCCCGTCAAATTAGTCCGTCGTTGATGCTAAAATGTGATGGTGCAGATGAATATAAAGCCCCGATTGTTTTTTTTCCCAAAATAGGAGAACCCTCTTGATCTACCCTCTAGCTCTCGTCTAGCTTCACGACAGATAGATTGTCGGGCAATACAGGGATCAAACCTCCAACTCTCCGATTGGTTGGACAAGATCCCTACCTCTTGAGTTACAGCCATCCCATTAATGAAATATTTATGTTTATAGTGCTCTTGACTCTGAACTCAGTTTCCCATAATGCCTAGAGGATGGAGGTTATAAATATAACGTAGTAGGTATCAAGCTGAAATTTTATCCTGAAGTTGATCATTTGGAAGCAACAAAAACTATGAAAGCGAAAAGATCCGAGCAACTTTAACAAGCGTCCGAACCGGGAGACCGGCCCAGAACATCTCCGGAACTCCGGAAAAGAAATACATATGTATTGAGTAAAGAATATATGTACCTTCGTCACCTCTGGTACTACCGCGCCAGTATAAACATGAGCAATGCAGTTTGTGCAACTGATTTCGTATCCGCTGTTGTTTCCGTTTTGTCCTTCTGGACATGACGGCCGCCCAACACAGAAAGAAGACAGGAGTAACGATCCGTCATCACGACCTAAGCACCTACTAGTGCGTTGGTTGTGCACAGAGATTTAGAGGAGTTCTTGAACCCATCTCCCTAATAAGTCAGTGATTAGAAGTCTGCAGTGGAAGGGAAAAATACCGGATCGATAGAGCAGCAGAGAGAATTGATGTGCTGCTCCACGGTGGGTTTCTATGGCTGCCGCCTGCCAAAAGGCTGTTTTATAGCTTTGCTAGTCTATTATAAGCTATCATCATAAAATATGCATTTGTATGCTGTCACATAAAGTGATGTGTTAATGTGGGCTCGCTGATGAATTTGAATGCACTGGCCACAAATGCGGTTCTGCTTCGTTATGAAGTGTTTTACACACGTCAAATCAAGACAAATGTTATTCTAATGCAAAGCAGCGGGTCTGAAATGCTGATTTGACATTTGTCCACTGCTCTGTTCAACAAGACGATGTTAGACTGCAAGGCTCCGGAGAGGTCCGAAGCCTTTCTCGCCATCATCGTTTTCTTCGACATATCACATTTAAGTCACTCCAAACAATTTCTTGTCTGTAAGCGATTCAGTGATTCAGATAGCCCATCACGCCGTAAAGGACTTTTGATTTCAGCAACGACTATGCAAAGGCAGGAAGGAAGAGACGAGGCAGGCTGGAGTGGGCGCGGCGCTGTTACCGTGATGACTTCCATCGATAAGCAGCATGGCAGCATTTAGTGAGAAAAGATGAGAAAGCAGTCAAGCATCTACCTGAGAACAATCACCTTCATACCGCACAGACTCCACAGCCTCTCATTCAACTCTCGCCAACAACAGCAATTTCAAGCTTGCTGGTCGTGAACGCCTGAAATTCTTCAAATAAATTTTTGGGGTTTTTTTTATATGTAGGGAACATCCAAAGAGTCAAAAGCTAGTAAAAACACTGCATCAGTGTCGTGCTGTAGGAAGCACAGGTAGCACAACAGGAGAAGATAGAGGATAGAGGACAAGGGTTAGCTGGAAAAGGTTGATGCGTGTTCAAGATATAGCATCACGGTCGTGTTGTTCAGGTTTCACTTTATTTTGATTGGTCAAGGATTTAGTTATTCATTATTGCTTCCTGATTTCATTTAATTAGTAGTTAATTAATCAAAGCTTATTTGGCAAAATGGGAACGTTTTATTATTTATAATATGTTGTGTTTCGTGTTTTATTTCGGAGGTTTAGTTCCGTGTTTGATCTACCGTGTTTTGAGTAGTTTGCCAGTCTTACTGTTCGATTTCGATTTTTTTCCAAAAATGGAACATATGTGTGACAGAATGGAAGCCGCTAAAGTACGTTTGAACGCTTTTGTTTGTAGTGAAAGCGTTGGTAGGGATGTTTATTGCGTTTATAGTGTTGCTTTCAAGTGAAAAGTGACGCCAGCCGGCGCAGCTTTTTGAAGTTAAGTAAGTCAAGTCGCGTGAATTCCGAACAGACAGTTCAGAATGAGTTTCCATTGAACAAATCTGACCCGTGTCTGATTTTGGACCACACGGCACAAATCAGAACAGGTGAATATCAGATTCCAGATTTGGAGCTGTTCACACTGTCATCAAAAACTCACATCAGACCTGGTTCCGCTTTTCTTTTGCAGTGTGATCGTATTTCTAGTGTTGCCTCCCTGTTTGTTTAAACCCTGTCACCTGACCCCAATCGTCTTTGCTACTGAGGGTCTGTGTCTCTCTGTCCTCTGTGTCAGTTTGTTCTGTTATATGCACTTCAAAAATAAAACTAAAATGCAGACAGTAGGAGGCCAGAGTGCTAACAGAGTGATTGAATTAACATAATTCAAAAACAACAAAATGACTCTCAAGAAACTAAGATCAAAGACATTAACCTAAAATACAAGACCTGGGATTAAATTTACTCAATGACCTGAGGCACCAGAGGTCGAGGAACACAGGGAGGAACATAACTACACATTCAAACAAGAAGCAATAAATAAAAACTACAACCACGACCATTCAAATGAAAGTAAAACTGAACCAACCACAACCGTGACCTATAGCCCCCCTCAGAGTCTGGAGACTGACGGTGGTGGCTGGTGAATCTGCTGTAACTGATGACTGGTGATGTTGATGGATCTGCCAGGACTGGGCGGAAACAGGGAGTTGGAGAGCACGAGTGGCATGAGTGGTGAAGACGAGGATGGAGAAGGTCATATTCAGAAAGATGGCAGCAAGAAGAGCCAGGGCTGGCAGGGAAGGCGTGTCTTTGGGATATTGTATGGATTCAGCGGGCAGAGGATCACATTTGATATCAAATGATGCCCAAGACACTGATGCAGGGTATTACAAGTGATTATGCATGCAAGGCGTTCTTGACAGAGCGGTATGAAAAATAACTGTAGCCCGAATGTGCAATGGGATAGTCTTCCTGACAGAAACTCAAAACTAGATTGTCATTCTGACATTCTGATAATCAAAAATGCACACCTGTTCTTCAGTTATTGAAAACTGATTGATCAGCGGAGGAAATCAAATCCTTTATTTTACCGAAAACACAAATTGTCATGGCTAACATCTGGCCGACCACAGCTGTCAGTCCAAGTACTGCACCCATCATGTCTACGTAGACAGTGGGGTCGTTCGTGCCCCCAATGGCATGTTGGTCTGAAAACGAGGTGCCGTAAGGTGCACAGTATCCTGGGGGTTTCTAAGCGGAGGCATCAGTTATCAATTCTGCACTGTCTCAAGGAAACGGGATTAAACTTTCAGTTCATGAGGAAAATATTTTTTAGACATCTCAACGGATCTCAGAATTCGTGAGCCGTCTGTGTGTAGCCCACGGGTGCTAGATCTGGAAAATTAAAGAACCTTCGAGGCAGACCCGCCCTGTCAGCATGTTACAAAACTGCTATGTTCTTTTTTTTATTTTATTTTACACTGTAGACTCTCATCTGTCTTAATAGAGAGAAATACTCATCGTTTCCGGAATGGGGCCGAGGCAGAGCGCCCACCGGCCAAAGGGTGTCTCTCAGCGAGAAGAGCGCCGCTGTTTAAAGAGCAGCGTGCCAGGTGTGGGCGCGCCTGACCTTTAAAGGTAATGATTAAGCAGACCAAACTATAATTAGTTGATTTCATGTTGTGCCCATAATACACCTGTGAATACTTGAGATACTACTAACAGTGTTTTGCACCCAATGTTTTTTCAAAAAAGAAAATATATTTTTTATGCGCTCTCTCTGCGTGAATACCAAACTACAGATTTTGCATTATAAACTGCCTAAATTTTAATCTGGAGAGACAGAGAATGAAGCAAAGATGAATGTTTATGACAACAGATGATGTGTGTGACAACAGTGGTGACAGAGGAGCGGCACAAAGTAGAGAAGCATTTCACTACATGCTACAAAAGCTTACCAGCCAGCTGTCAGCTGAATGTGCTGCCTGCAACCAAACACGGTTATCCCACGGCTGAACAGTGGAAAGGTTTTTTTTTTGTCACTTTTGGGTGGAGTCAAAGAGTTCATGGAGTCCGGAGGGTGGATGCCTCGCTGCTCCAGGACGCTGAGTGGATATTAGACCATGCATTTCTTTAATGGACATCACCATTCTGGAAACATATGGAAAGCCAGGAGGAACATTTTCTCTGTGCATTTAGAGAGAGAGAGAGAGAGAGAGAGAGAGAGAGAGAGAGAGAGAGAGAGAGAGAGAAACTTTATTTATCCCCAAAAGGGTAAATTTACAGTGCTGTTCACACGAAAGTACTCTCCAGACATTAACTCACTTGGGCAAGAGTTTGAAGACGTGTTCTGTGATTTTGATAAGCTAGAGCTACGCGTGTCGTTCCTTTCAAATCCTTTCATGCAAGTGGACATGACACGTGTTGCTGGGGAAGTTGTGATGCAAATTCCCCTGTTACAAAATTTCCCCTAAAATCCCAAAAGGTTTCAACAAAGTTTTGGTGCCTTATGGACACAGAAAAATTCAAAAATTCTGTCCATGTTCCTATGAACATGGACAGATGTTCCCAGGAGTCTCTGCGCCGTCCATCCTCCCATTGGAACCATCAGTCAAGCACTGGCAGCCATCCCTGATCAAGGGGATTGAATTCCCAGAACGGACCTCATCCTCTTTTAACAATTTCATTTTCAAATTTCAAAAAATGAACTATTTAAGTAAAACATAAATAGGATAGATTTCCTTGTGGCCATTCATATTAACCTCATTTGGACAAAATCGGAACAAGAAATTTTTAACAAGAAATATTTGCCTTGAAAACTATCGGAGATAAAGCTCCCTTAAATGTTGAAAATGTATCAACATTTACCAAATCCACCTTTATAAAAATAGATTCAGTTCTTCCTTGTGCTAAGGCCTATGTAGGTTTGAAAATGATCCATGAAATACTTTTTGAGTTATGGTTTTAATGTGAAGGTTTTTCCTGCTTTCGCGGCGTTATATAAAAAACTAAAAACTATTTTTAAATATGTCTGGGAAGAAGAATTGTTATGAGTTGAAAGGCTCCACAAACAACCATCACACCTGTAGCTTTGCCACCATTGACAATTAACACTGGCTGTAGTTTTAGTTAATTTCCCTTAGGTGAGTGAAAAGAACATTAAAATTTAAATGTAATCCCAGGCGCTAAAGCAGGTGTCAGTGAACAGCTGAGCTGATCACCCGACAGGAGAGATTCCAGTCTGCAGGTACCTTAATAATTCAAAAGAAGTTCTCAACGCAATCACAATATCGCTGCTCACTGAGCCGTTTGTAGACCATCCCTCAGGGCTCAATGGTTATTAAAGGCAGAAATTATATATTCATAACACAGGATATTGCTGCTTGTTTATTTATAGCTTGCTTCCATTTTTCATTTGTATTTTGTCAGCCGACTTCCAAGCTATCCACCTTGCCTTGCCTCTGGCCATGTACACCTCTCCCTCCGCCCGGAATGAGAAGATAAACCGCAGGAATAGCTAAATTGAAAGTACGTTTTTTTCCCCCCATTATTTTCAGGTTTGACCACAGCCAAGCTATTTCCTTGTTTGCTTGTGCTCAGACTTTGCAATGAGGATGTTTCTTGCTCCCGTCGCCTCACAGACAGCTTGTTAGGTTCAGCTGATGTCAAGGGACTGCAGAGGATGCTGGGGTGTGTGTGTCTCACACTGTTTGCTGTTGTTGGGGACATCCAAGGACAAGAGTTTGTGTGTGTGTGTGTGTGTGTTTGTGTACGTGCAGGCGACAACTACACATGTCTATGTCTATAAAGGAAACAGGAAACAGGAAACAGTGAAGTCCTTTTTACATTTGGTGTTTAAATTTCCTATACATCTGCATATTTTGCCATATTCTGTACCTTTGTTTACCTCACTGTAATACAGTCGTCTTACTGGACCTACAGTATCCCATCACCCAAACTGTAGATGGAAACAAAAACAAAAAAAAACACCAAATGAGCAAAAAATGACTTTCACAAATTTTAATAGTAGTGCCCCCCCCCACATCTGAGATTCACTATTTGCTTTCAAAAAGCCGTGGTCGCAGCACATTTGCTTCCACTTAGCACTCAACATCCACACAGACAGTGAGCTCCTTGTTGTGCAGAGTGATTAACAAGAGGAGAAGGGGGGAAAAATGTAAAAAAAAAAAAAAAAAAAAAACTCCCTTCCAAAAGACATTTGTCTTCATTTGTCAGCTCTGAGCCGCTCTGAGCCGTTCTGCTGTGCCGGGTAGTCCCACTCCTTTAGCAGTTGGCTCGGTATTGACAAGTCAATCAGCAAAGGTCAGCAGGTTTAGGGGAAGTGGGACACCTGAGCGGGACTTAATCTGCTTCGTCCTTTAAGAGAAGGATTTTGGATGAATAAGCAGGTGCTGGAAAGCTATTACACACCCACCTCCCTGGTTTGTCATCAGCCAAGGGCAGACGGGCCTGGAGGAACGCCAGCTGCGTCTGAGAGCACACACTCACATTTGCAGGAAAGCCAGAAGTTTGAGACGGTCTGCGTCTTTGATAGGTATCTAATGTAACGTCCCTCTGCTCCTTCACCTCTCCTGTCCAAAGCACACCAGCCCCCCAGAGACACGAACAAAGGAACGTAATGGGGTGACAGCTGGACCCAAACCCGCCCCCCCCCCACCCAATCCACTCCCCTTTTAATGGAGACAATGTGCACATCTGTCATCCATATCAGTGCACCAATTCCCTAAGTGGCATGAAAGTGTTTACGACTCTACAGGCCTCAAGAGTCTTAGAGGTTTCCAAATTTGTAGTCAATTGAACAGTAGTTTACAGATGATCGCACACTGTCCAGTAACATCTACGAGACGGCTGAGTTTATGACGCCGGGGAAAGGAATAGAAAACAGTCTTATGAGCGAGGCGGAAATCGGCCGGGCGGCAGACGCTGTAGAGAGAGGAGGATGAACGCGGAACAGCATGACTGGCCAGGATTTAACGTTCAAAATTGGGAACATTGAGGAGAAAGACGAGTATGAGGTGCGTTTACTCAGAGCAGAGTGTTCGTCGGTGAAACTTGACGACATGGCTTCAACTCGGATCAGACTATACGGATCAGGCCGTTTAGTGGAACTGCTTGACAAATAGGTTCCACTCGCTCACGTTCCTGGCTGTCGCCGGTGTCAGCAGAGGCCGCAGAGAGGCTTTGTTTTTCCCTCGTCAGGCTAACCTTGGCGAGGTCACTTCATTTCCAGTGGGTAATTCTTAGCATGAACTAGGCTTAAGCTGTCGTCCCCGACGGTAAGGGTATTTCCACCGAAAAGTCCCCAATCCCCTGCGTTGTATAAGCCGTTCCTCAAATTAAATGTTGTGACCAAAAAAACAACGTTTTTTTCTGTAAAAGAAAGAGTAAAGTATGAATTACTAAGAGTAAAATATGAAATACTAAGAGTAAAATATGAATTATTAAGAGTAAAATATGATATAAAGAAGATAAATGTCATTGAGACAATTCATATTCACCAAATTTGACTTAAATCAGACTGAATGTTGAGAAATTATGGCACTAAAACATGTGGAGATAAAGCTCCAATAGTGTCAGAAATATACAACTGACCTCTCCCAAAATCAATCCAGTACTTTATCGCACTAAGGTCTATGGGTACATAACATTTGAAAATTGATCCTTTGTGTTATCATGCTAACACAAAGGATCTGCAGCGGACGCGTTGTTGTTGTTGTTGATTCCATAATATCCTCTCCCACACCCTCATCGTTAGTCGTAAATCACACAAGTTCCCTCAGGCCACCTTTTTGTCTCCGCCCACTACTCAATGATTCATGAAACATCATTCATCAGTCCCAGCAGAGGCATCAGCCACCACCATTACCACAACAAGAATCCAGGGGAGGGGGGCGGATACCTACAAAGATCTTTCAATCTCAATCTCCCTGAAAAATCTGACCACAAAATACTTTCTGACGGACTGATTATCAAACATCATCGACGTTCGATGACGCTGACCGAACACATTTCCATGAGACCTGTGACGGACTAATGTGAATAAATCCATATAAATCTCTATGAATGAAGTAATGCATACTGGGACTATTTAAGTTCTTATCCACTCTCATTCCGTTCAGCTTCTTCTCTCTTACAAGATGAATGTGACGCAGCACAACCTGGAAGCACATACAACCTTTTTCCTGCAGCTTCACATCGAGGGAGTGTTCATAGGATAAGAGTAACAAACTACTACGTGCTGAAAGTAGCGAGGGAACTATGTTTCCAGAGTAATATCTGTAATTAGGATGAGGTTCCAGCGGAGAATGGATCCAGAGCTTGACACCCTCTGGCAATTAAGATGGAGGTAGACCGATCGTGTTTAAGTTAAAGGTCTGATAAGATATTAGGGCTGATGCACGGCTGATTATGTTACGACTTTCACACCCACTACTTGCACAATGATCATTTTGTTTACATTAGACATTTAACCATTTAGCAGCACTTAGCATACTCCAGTGGCAGATGTTCGCCATTAGGAGGTCATTTTTATTTTGGGAAATCCCGTATCATGCAAACATCAGCAGTCATGAGATAATTATTAGGAGGTATTAGGAGTAGAAAATGAGTCGTTTTTGTTTCTTCAGTGCCGTTTATTTGACTGCAGATTACCCTGAAACTGTAAAGGGGTGTTAAAGTCTTTTCCTGACAACGGAAACCATGAATTAATAAAGCTGACTACGCTCCTAAGTGTTCTCTTCAAATGTCAGTTGGTATCAGTCAGTTAGTAAGTTAGTTAGAAGTACTTCTTTAAGAAAATAAAGTTAATCTTCTATCTATTAAATTGTTTTCAGTTGAATTTACAGATTCTGTTAAAACTCCTACATGCCCATATATTAATATTAACGGGCTAACGACACTATCTGGCACTGCTACTTGTTTTTATCGCAGCAGTCTGAAGAATCCACCAAGACTAAAGCGAAATAAATGATTTCATATCGTGTTCAGAAAACTTTCCTCATCACACCGAGATCTTAAACAATCAAATGTATTCTTATTAGGCAGATTGTGGACACCGTAGATAGATGAAAGGGATATTATTTCCTCCGCTGCATCCCGTCTGCTGCAGCGTCCACCGCCGAAGATTCTTCGATGACTCAAAATCTATTTCATGGACGGTTTTCCTATTGTATGACTCCATAGACCTTAGTGTCAGGAGGAACTGGATTGATTTTGGGAAAGGTCGGTTGCATTGTTCCGCCACTAGAGGTAGAATCATCTCCAAAGGTCTTTAAGCTATAAGTTTGTAACCGTCGGTCTGTTTTAGTCTAAATTTAGTGCATATGAATGGACTCAAGGAGATTTATCTTCTATACGTCTTATTTAACGCTAATATATCATGTTGTTTTTGCTCTTCTAGTTAAAACACTATTTATGAATCATAACTCCTGAGCTAACATGAACAGTGTCAAGGAGATCTAACTTCTATATTTCAATGTAATTGTTGAAATTTAACTCACTGAGGGGCTTTTTTTAAGGCAAATAACGTTTTTTTGACCGTTCTTCTAAACCATATGTCGGATTATGTCCGAATTGGTTTGCATGAATCTACACAAAGTGATCATATATTTGACTATAATCTAAAAGTAACTGTTTTACTCATTAGGCAGGACTCTTTGTTGAAAATGCTCATCCTGAACTTCTCAACCAAAAGTCCAATTGTGTTTAAATTCAGTTCATATGAATTAACACCAGGAAATCTGTCTAAGTTTATTACTACAAAAAATAATTAACGGTATTAATCTTCGTTATTAAGTCATTATGGGATCTTATCTTCATATAAGTGACTAAACATTTGTATGTTTTCCCCAATAGTAAGGGGACAACATACATATAATACATATATATAATACATAATAATATATATATATATATTATATATAATACATATATATAATACATCTCTGAAAAGTCCCCAATCCCCTGCATTTTACAAGTTATTCCCCATGATTCAATGTAAGGTCAAGTCCACAATAATTTTTCATTAAAAGAAATGAGTAAAATATGATTTATACAACATAGATCTACTCGATGTTACGAAATCTGGACTATATTGGACTAACGTTTAGATAGTCAACGCTGAAAAATTCCCCCTACTGAGTAAATCTGAACTTTTAGAGTAAGATACAACGTACACAATGTATATATCCTCGAGACAATTTTAGATGTTACTAAAAGTAAAAGTTCCCATTTAATTAGATGTGTTCTATAGGGAGGATTTCTTGTAAAACGCAGGGGACTTGGGGGTTTGCAGGATATACCCTTACTCTCGGGGAGAATAGGTCTTGTTATCATATCAAGCCAATCAGAGGCAATGTAGAGGAGCTCATGTATAAGTGTTTCATTTTCTCAGTGGAAGTACAACTGTACAACTGTTTGCAAAAGTTTATGAGGTCGGAATCAGCTGCACAAATACAGCTTCTAATGCCACCTTAGCTTTATTCTCCCTTCGCAAAATTTGTTTGTTTAATGACAGAAGTCTCTGCAACACCTGAACAAGGAAATATCACTTTGTTGACGCTCCATAGGGCATGTTCTCCGACATTTATCCATGAAATAAAAAGCCATATTTTCACATAATTAGTCTTATAATTAGTTTTTATGGTTTTATTATCTATACATGTCTATTTGCAACGTTTTACTATTATTATTCATTATTAGTGTTATTATTTACTTTACTTTACTCCTTGTGATATTTATTACTTTTCACCTTATTCTGCTATATACATCTCTGTTTATATCTTTTCATCTTTTATCATCTACATGTTATTTTTATTTAACTTCAACCATATTAACTTATTTTGTTGTCGATGTTTGTAGTCTTTACGTCCTCTACATCCTTTTTCTGTCTTTTTTTGCTTCAGCAATCTTTCGCCAAAAAAAAAAAACAGTTAGAAAGGTTCTACATAAGTCAAGTGAAAAAAATGGTGTAAACATAACGTGACCCGGAGTCAATCAATCAGTGGGAAAGTGAAAAAACACGCAATACAAGTTTTTAATGATAAATCCATTTACTGAAACGACAACAGGACACATTAATTAGACCCTCGGACGCTAAATTACCTGCGTTAATAACTGTTTGCACATCACTTAGACCAGCCCAGACCGGATCACTATCAGCCCACTAAAATCACATCATTCCTCAAATAGACCATTTTCACAAACATGAAGTCGGCTCATTGGTCTCAACAGCAACACATTATCCCAAAATGTAAAGACATTCCAGGAGATATCCATCGTTCTGGGAAGAGTTCCAAAGGTATTTCTTAGATTCTGGGATGCCACAGATCCACAGTGAGACACATTATCTACACAGTGACAAGGACGGCTCATTCAGGAAGTCACAGAAGATCTTTGTACAGCATCCAAGGAACGGCAGTTTTCTCTCATCTCCATAAAGATCGGTGATCATGGCTCCACTAAACCAAAGGTACTTGGCAAGAATGGCCTCCATGGTAAAACAGCACCTGATCCCAAGGTGCTCCCAGTCTCGTAGCAAAAAAAGGTTTGAGGATCAAATCCGCCTCTGGCTTTGAGCACTTTGTGTGCAGGTTTTTGCATTTTGTCCCTGCGTTTGAGTGGGTTCTCTCCGGGATCTACGGCTTCCTCCCAGAGCCCATCAAAACGCAGTATTTGTGAATTGTTGACACTAAATTGTCCTTAGGAGTGAATGAGAGTTCCCAGTGTACCCCGTCTCCCACCCAGTGTTAGCAGGGTTAGGCTTCGGCCCCCCAAGACCCTGAACAGGATAAGCTGTTACAGAACATGGATGGAAGTGAGTCGGTGACCCCATATCTCCTACGAATGAGAGCCTGAATGATTGTTTGTTTCTAAGTGTTGGACTTGTGTTGAACTGGCAGTTAGTCCCGGGTTAACTCCAATTCTTGTCCAGTGTCAGCTGGGATACGATCCAGCCTGTCTATTTACTCCGCTTGTCTTTATTTTATGTTGAATTGAGTTTAAAGATCAGACACAGTTTTAGACACTCAGAAATGGGTCCAACAGTTTTTTTAACAGCACTAGATTTGGGGCCAAAGAAGTTCATTTTAAATTAAAGCAGCAAAATTGAGGCCAAAACAGTGAAACCCAGCCACGAAGGGATCACAAGCCAGTGTGCTTCCTGTGCCGGTACTGATCCGATACACAGGGAGGGTTGCGTCTGGCGTAAAACCTATGTTAAATCAATATATGGAAAATGACAGGTGATGCGCCGTGGCGATCGGAAAACAAAGATGATGGATGCAGGTAGTGAATGGAGGGCTTAGATGGTAAAATAAGCCACACAACAACCAGAGAGGATGATGGGGCATCTGTCTTTACAAACAGGTAGATCTCATCTTTTCTACAAGAAATAAACAATGCTGGAGGTTTGGAGTGTCTCTGGAGGCGGGTTTTAGCCGCCTGGCTGGAGCAGCATCTCTGGAGGTTTTGCTTTCAGTTGTTTACTTGACCTTGCCAAGGACAAAATCAGAATACCACAGGCGGTTCCGAGGTGGGAAGACCAGGAAGACTTATTATAATTGCCCAAATCATTAATTGTACGCATGATTGCCACGAAAAGTGCAATAACCTTGAGGGGATTCCAGCTAGTGCGTTTTCTATTTAAATTCTAAAGGGAAGAAAACATCAATAGATTATTTATGAGGTGAAAACCCTTATTTCTTATAGGAGTCAAATCCCTCTTTGAAAATAAATAAAAAATAAGATCAAAAGGATCAAATATATCATTTGCATGATCTTCGAAAAAAAAAAAAAAAATGCAGGGCAAAACATTTTTTGTTATGAACGGCTTGAGACGGACGATCCTTATAACTTTCATAAATTACATTTAGCTGTGTTCAGCAAAACAATAGGAAACTGTTTTTATTTCATTTAAATACTTCCCTGCTCCCTTCAATGGTGAAGTTATCACAGATGAATAAGCGCTTCCTTACAAACAGGGCCGGTTTTAGCCGGTGTGGCGCCGTGGGCCTTATCAGATCTTACAGGGGTTTGTTATTAATCCATTTATAGAAATAAGAGCACTGCTGTAGTTTCACATCAGGTCATCAGTAATTATATTTTAGCCCAGAGTTTTAATTTAAATGTCCAGAGCATGCTTTAATAGCCTATATGGTGTGCAACATAATTCCGATTAATCATTTTCACTTAATGTATTTGAAGATAAAACCCAGGGTTTGTATTATACGATACATGAATACCTATTTATTTAGGGATGTTTAGCGGTTTGCTCACATATCTGACAATGTAATAGATATTAACTGTAAAAAAAAAAAAAAGTGCTCAGATTTGTAATTGTCATTTTAGCACACTTTGGTGCTGAAAAAAATAAGAGATCAGTCATTAACAGGCATTTGAATGCCTATCACTCCTTTTTAATTAATTACTAATACATTATCAATAAATATTATAATTTCTGCAGGAATATCATCAGTAACGTATGTATTTTATTACGTATGAGTGTAACTGTGATAGTGGGTATTTTAATACCATGTACGCACCTGTTGATCTTACATTTCCTTAGGATGTGACATTTTAGACAGACAGCAGATTTAGAAAGTGTCCAGCCACAAAACCAAACTTCCTCTTTGAGTGTCAACCGTGTGCAGGACTGTAAACCTGGAGAGAAGCGTTTAAACATCTTCAAGCATAAAGCCTAATTGGTCCCCCTACGATATTTTCTTACACATCCCTAGAAGACTGTGGATATTAATTTTTTATGAGCCAGATTTTCCCACTAAACAGATTATCAGACCAATATTTTTAGAAATAAATGAGCTCGGACGAGGTTCCACCAGCTCCCCTGTCAGCACTAACAGCGCCGGTACTGCAGCGTGTTGGATTAATGTGACCCCTTTATTCTGTGTGTGTGTATAGATCTACTCACCCCAGAATATGTGTGTGTGTGTGTGTGTGCATGTGTGTGTTTCCAAGCAGTCCTTGAATAAACTCTCTCAGATGTACTTTTAACTGCACTTTTAACCGGGAGAGCAATATTTAAACTCAGATAGGTTTACAAAGATCAATGAAAGGCGTGTTCACGCTCAGATATAATAATAATAACAATAATAATACATTTAATTTAGGATGTATGCACCGCCTGTTCTCTCTCCTGTGGTACTTACTGGTCTAATCACTCAAATCATTCAACAGTTTCCTCCATCCTTGGAATCACTGCCAGATAGAAAAGTGTCTCATTATATTCACACTTTATGGTGATGTCATTATTCTCCATCTTTCAATCATCAGTATTTAGAATATAAGGAAAGTTTTCCTGCTAACACACCGTTCCACACAAAATGCAAAAAACTGTGAATCTATATAATGGAAGTTCAGACGGACAGACTATCCTCTTGCACTGGCAAATACCAAAAACAGACTGAACTCCAAGTCACATGTCACATCCACAAGTATACTTACATCTGAAGGATCAGCCATGGTGCCTCCCAGTAAACCTCACAGCCAACTAGGCTCATATTGATAAGAAACCAGGTCTTTGTGACCTCAGATGGTACCGCCTTATAAGTTGCCTGATCTCCGGTTTCTTTCATGCGCTGAGGAAGGCCTCTTGGCCGAAACGTTAACAAGCGCGGCGACATGTCAAGGCCCAAAATAAATTGGTGTAACTCAGATTGGTCAACTTGCAAGGGAGTTTTGTTTGTGCATCCCTTCTGGATACTCATATCCTCTTGCACCCTGGGGCCCCATCACTGCTCTTTCTACTCCATTACCCCCATCCTTCACACGCGCTCAGTCTCATTTACTTTTTAGGTCCTTTAAAAATCACTCTCTTTCCATTCATCTCGTACTTTCATGCCGCACCCTCCATCTTCCCATCTCTATTCGGCCTAGCAGATCAGCAGTGCTATCAGCCACCACCACCAGTATCTATGTGTGGGGGGGTATTCCATGCTACTCAGGGCAGAGACCTCCATCCTTCATCTCATCTCCCTGAAGTGTTTGGCCCCACAGACTTTCCAGCGGACTAATTATCACATATCATCTGTTGTAATGAATCAGACATTGTTTTTTCTTCTCTGTCTTCTCTCATTGAAATAACTTCAACTTTTTCATCGATTCTCTGGAGGACATACTGGTGACTTCATTCCAGTTTTGTTTGAGCCGTACATGAACTCGTAGTAGGCTAGGAAGACGTAAAGAGTACGGCTGCCTGATGTCACGCTGAGGATTTGAGGTAAGCTCGCAATTTTTTACTGTACAGAGTGGGAACTTGATCGCTACCAGCCATAAATTGCCCTTCTTGATTTATTACTGCGTGTTATTTATTATCCACATGACACGGCGTGTCAACATGGCACCTCAGGACGTCCGACGATCATCTGATCCCGCGTCCTCCTGTTCACTGCAAGGAAAATTACGCTGCTTCAACCTGGAATTCGATCCGACTCTAAAATGACTCAAAGTACGGCTCAAATATCAGGTCAAAAACAGGCTCACGTCGTTGGAACATATTTGCACAATAAATTCTGAATATCCAAATCCTGCAACATGCAACTAAGTTATTACGACTAAATTTACCCAAGTTGTCAAAACAATTCACTCTTAGGTGTTCAACTTAATGTAGTTGATAAACTTCCGTTATTGAGGGAGGTTTCCAGAGTTCCTCAAACCTCTTGAGTTGAACCAACTCACCAGGTTTTACAGTACAGGTTATTGCCCTACTGCACGTCGCTTTCAAATCTCTTTAACGAATAATCTGTGAGAAAAGGTGAAGGTGCTCCTGTCAAAGTGTAGCCGGGGTCAGACATGGTCAGCTCAGCTCAGGCGCCTCTGGAAACAATAAAGACGCCCGGAGTCCAGAGTAAAATTACCAACATCAAGACGCAATTATCTGTTTCCTGAAAACCCAAGTCGAAACATGTGTCACCCAGAGAGGGATGGAGATTTGGCTGAAGGAAAAAAAAAACATCAAAACATTATTGCCATCATCTTAGATTCGATTATGTATCATGTTCTTGACATTGTAGTGCTTTTTTTTCTTCCAAATTTTGTGAATCGCATTTGATTTGAGAAAAAAGTAAGAATAATATGAATATGAATAACTTCCAAACAATTCCAAAGTTTTTACAATTACAGCCCAACCATTTGTGAGTTTCTTACACAGTATATACATACAATTCAACATCGTGAAATATATCTGTGCATTTAACCCTTTCCTTGAGGGCGGGGTTGATCATTTTGGCTCGTTTTATATCCTGTCTCATCAAATAACCACAAATAACAACAAAATAGTATTTGATATTAAGATATCTGGCAAATCAATGGTGCCCCTGCGACCACATATGACGTGCATTCTTAAAATCGTACATTCTTCCTACGTCAAGCAATGGTGGATTTTGCTATGGGCTACATGGGCTGCCGCAGGGCAGTATTTCGCCTGGGGGCGGTACAGGGTACAGGCACCAAGCTAAAATCTGGATGGTGAAATCACGTGATCAGATTCTAGAACTCATGCTTCTCGTCATGTAGGGTCAACATGTGGGTCAATTAAGCTTGTTGTAGTGGGTAACCTTCTAGTTTTGGAGCAGGCCTCCAGAGAAGGATCCCACCCTCAGAGGTAGGAGATGTGTGTCGTTCCCTCATGTCATGTCCCATGTGGACTAAACCCATCCTTACACATTCTGATCTTCAGATAATTCCTAATAATGTTGATGTTGATGTCTCTCCTGTGAAGACCTGATGTCCATCCAACTGGGCTACCTGGTGCGCCCCGCCAGCCCTCCCCATCTCCCACTACTGAGGACCAGGGTTTGTCTTTGTCTCCTGTTATATCACATCCATGTGACTGGTGATAAGAAGCCCGATAAGGGAACACGACGAGCCGGGCCGTCAGACAAATATTTATAAATCATGTTTGGGTTCAAGTCGGGCTTTGTCACATCAGGAATGGCCAAAGCTGGGTTTGATCATGATAGCCAGTCTGACATGATGCTTTAGACATATTTTTGTGAAAGCCCAGTGGAACCATGAAGAAAAAAAAACCTCAAGCAGTGAATGATCTTGTAGGAGCCAACCCTAAAAACTTGTCTTCAAGTAAGTTTAAAATGACCACAGACAATGCAGAGGAATCAGTGGTTTGTACAGATATTGATTTAGGTGGGGATGTTGAGTCTCAGGATAGCAGTTTGTCAAAGGTAAGACTCAAATATCAGTCAGCAGTCTTTACATGAGTGTCCGGTGTCATGTCTGAGGGTTACAAAGTTCAGAGGTTACTGTACTTCCTGTACTTTTCTTTTCTGTACAGGATGTCAGCTCTATAGTAAGAGAAGCAGGTAGGTGAGTAATCCCGTTTCTGTCACAGAGCTAAAGGTTTAATGGACTACGTACATTTAATATTGTGTTAAATACCGCTGGAGCCTCTTCTCACGATCCGATCCGCTTCATTCACAACCAACACGTTTGTGTCGTGTCAAATTTTATAACCTTTAATATTATATGTACAACCCACAAATAATGTATAGCAAAATGTGTTTTGGAGTGATATATTCAGATCTTTTAGTCATGATTACGACTCATCATGGAATGAATGATGGGAGTGAAATCTGCATTACAACTGTAAGAAAGCCAGGAGGGAAAAATAGCAACTCCGGGGGTAAAGAAAGCATAAACACGGGAAATTATTCATAGACTGAAGATTGTGTTGTGCATGCTTGGCAAAAACACTAAAAACACCCCCCGCCACACACACACACACACACACACACTCGCCTGGCTGTGTGTGCGTCATGTTTAGGAGACACATCTCTGGAGAGCAGTGCAGTCTTCCACTCTGCTTAATATTGCATGAGCTGCCACTTAAGTTGAACCTTTTGTTTTAGTTAAGCAGCAAAATAAATAGAGCGCAGCCGTGGCATCATAGGGACAATTAAAGAAAACAGCAGCTTAGGGTTTTTCACAGACATTGTTGTGCTAATCACCGGCTGCATTGAGAGCTGCGCTACAATTAAACCACAGGCATTTATTAAAGCGTAAACTAAAGCCTCGGAAACAGAGATGGGGATCAGAGAGATATTTCTTTTTACAAATGTCTAACATATGCACCGAATATGAGCCGGATTGTGTGTGTGTGTTTGTGTGTGTGTGTGTGTGTGTGTGTGTGTGTGTGTTTCAATGAGAAAACAGCACAAGGGGAAATTTGAAACAATAGCTGATGCAAAACAGCAGATATGAGAAGGGATTTATACGCTTCTGCTTCACAACTGGTGACTCAGCCTTTATTCAATAAACCACAGCTTATCTGTCTGTTAGGATGGGGATTTTAATACTAAACCAAAGAATAGACCGGGGGGGGGGGGGGGGGAGGGATTCATATTCATTTCATGTCTGCTTGTTTCTCTATATGAATATATATAGTGCTGTGAAAAAGTCTTGGACTCCCTACCGATTTAATCAATTTCTACCTCAGACTAAACTGTGAAGAAGAAACTGTTCGTGGAAGAAGAAAAAAATCTATCGTGGAACAAAGGCCACCCAAGTCATTATTTAAACCCTGACTATAATGGCTATTTTTTCTACCTTTCGCATCAACTGCACCAACTGCTGTCAGTGGTTGTACGCAGGATGCCCTTCCTGACTCCCCCCTCCTCATTTATCCGGGCTTTGGACCCCGTTGTGGCTGGGTTAATTACTGATATGAAGGTACAGATAAACTATGTTTCCACTGTCATCCCCAACAGCAAGGTCACATCCACAAAAGGCCTCCAATCCCCTGCACTGTACAAGTAATTCCTCTGATTGAATTCCACAAATGAAATCAGAATCAGCTTTCCTTGTCTTTATACAATGTATAATGAAATGTAATTATTATTGTTTATTATTATTATTATTATTATTATTATTATTATTATTATTATTATTATTATTATTAAATGTGTGGTTACGTCCCAAAAAGCTCCCACTAGTGAGTTAAATGTGAACTTTTAAAGTAAAATAAGATATAAACAAGTTCGATCTTCTCATGTTAATTAATAAGGACAACATCTGGACTTAATCCTGGTCCATATGGGTCTCAGGTTTGAAAAGAATCCATGAAACAGTTTTTTGAGTTAAAGCGGTATCACAGCCAAACTGCGAAGCTAAAACAACGATGATTCCATAATATTCCAGACTTTCCGGGGACATAATGAAAGTAATGCGGTGCCTCCAGCTGCCTCAGAATAAGAGACATTTCTGATCTCTCACTTGCAATGAAAAATGCAATAAATGCAAAAACTAAGAATTTTGACTTCTCGGCCACAATTTTTCAAAAAACATATTTAGTTGTACGAGGGAAAGAAAGTACGGCTGGAGAAATGTATCTGCATCTTACTCGATAAAAACACATAAACTGCCTAAACTGTGGCCCCTGATTTAAAAAACATCCGCTATATTATAAATATTCAAAGACGCCATCTGAATCTGCATTAATATTTCAGCTCTCCCTCAGTTAAATGATGTCAGTGAAGTGTATTTAGCTTATTCCTCCACCACGCAACAAACCCCCTCAACAATTAGCCGTCCTTTCATTCCGATTTATAATATTTCCATTATTTGATTGTGTTTGCTTCAAAGCAGGTGTATCAAGTACATCATTATGGCTGTAATTAAGCTGGGAAAAAAACAAAAAGCCCCGCCACATGAGCACCTTTGAAACAATGAGTGCTCGATTCATTAGCATCCGATGCAAGCTGATTAATCATCAAACAGGCAATTAGCAAGCTGTTACCATTGGCGGCGGCTATGTAAATATATTCCTGGGTTAATTTCTTCCTCAGATAATAAAGGAAACATTATGAAAATGAGCCCCGCCACTATGTAAATCATCTACGCCGTTAATTGCTCTGCACTATTTCAACTTGGATCATGGAGTGGCAATGTGGTGGGCTGGCACCGAGGTTATACGGCCAGCCTGTCGAGGGAAATGGAACTGGTGGGCATCACACTGCAGCCTGCATGGCAATTTATGGGGTGTACAAATGCCTTCCGCCAGCCCTTCTGTCAAATAGATAATAAAGCTTGGCTAGCAGAGGTGGCGCCCGGAGGGACTCGCCATGTGTGGAAGAGAGTCAGGAGAGGAAATGCAAAGTACGAGAAAAGAAACTGAATTTCTAGTCCCCATTTGCACTGAATGAGTCAAATGCACTTCCTCACACCCCCATGTGAAAGTATTACACCCAACTAGTTAGCCGTGGTAACTCACACACACACAGCCCGAATCCCATTAGCAAATTGGTCTTGACTGAACATGTGCACACGTCCCATGCCATGGCTGCGCTGCCGGGATATCACGCCATGCTGAGAGGATTTTCTGGCAATCTACCGCCGAATTCGCAGCACAACAGCACTAATGACACTCGCACCCGACATCCATCACGGCACTTCTCATAAAGCCCTTGCCAACATGTCGCTTCCCTTCGGCCTTTGGTGCTAATCTATGCAGTGCAGGCGCGGAGAAGCCATTACGGCTCTGAATACATGATGAGGCGCACAGCTAATACTTCCCTCCACAGCGACGGGAGGATGGAGCACGAGAAACAATGTGATTTAGGCCAGGGGGCAGATTGTGATCTATTGACACTAAGCTAGGGCTCTTAATCTGATAGTTGTCCCCTTTGGAGATGTTTACAGACGACTGGGTGGGCAGACGCCGCCTTCGATGCAGACACTGCAGCCCCGACTGCAATATTCACCGCTCACCTGCCGTGTCAGGTGTGTCTGTGTCCTGGTTATAAAACCCTGTAGTTCTAATTAGACAAGCAAAGAGTCAAAATGGATTTTTTTGCACTGAAATTTCATTTCATATCGGGAAGAGAATAGTTTACAGCTCTCTGAATCTGGTAGCAGAATCGGAGAACCTGCACGTACATCTATATACATATAGACATGAGAGTTCGTATGACAGCAGAGCAGGTGGGAACAGGAACGTTTGCAAACATTTGGCTTGCGCTGCAGCTTCTCGGGGCTTTTAGCAGCAACTTCATACTCTCGTTATAAGACACTGTGTCTCTGCATGCTGCCTTTCCTGTAGCAGCGCCACAGGCGGGCCGTATATAGCGGGGTACAATACCCTTTAAAAAGAGAAGCCTTCACACTATTCCAACAAATACTAAATTTGCGAGCCAACATGTTTGCTGGTGCGTGAATGTCACTATCATCCGATAGATCGTTAGTTATAATATGGCGCAGATACTTAGCCTCATCACACATGTTCAGGGAAATCCCAGACAGGAAGACATTTCTTATCATCCTTGCTTCTGACTATCATAACATTACTCTTATTTGAATTGAATATCATGTGAAAATCTGTATCATATTGAGAGCATGACCTCAATAACCGTTGAATACCGACATTACAGGCGGAGAAAATAAACCAAATCATCTGCCTAGAGCAGCTGGTTAATGAGAGAATTACCAACCACACACCCTTTTTGATACATCCCCTTAACAAGCTTTGACAGATCATCAGTATAGATGTTGAAAAGAAAGGGTGACCGAATCCCACCTTGACAAACTTTATTATAACTCATTATTCACGAGGAACGGATCAGATACAGAATTTCACCATTTAACTTGCGTCGTCTGATGAGCATACCAGAAAACCAGGATTCTAACTAGAGTCCTGGGAACCCCTCTCTGATATCAAAGGCTTTAGAGGCATCATTAAAACACATCCAAATAGGGGAATTTTACCTATTGAATTACTTTGGATAAAATACTGGCTAAAGCTGTTTAGTTTACCAGATTTGTTTTTGATGACAGGCGCTATTATAACGGATAAAATAGAGTCCGGTAGAATACCATGGACTAATAACCCAGTGAAGCAAATCGCCAGAAGAGGGTGAAGCTTTTTACTAGCAAGTTTTAAATGTTCAGCAGTTATATTGTCCATGCCTGAAGCTTTATTATCACCTAGCTTCAAGAAAGCTTCTTGGAGTTCTTTGGTATAAACACATTACATTTTCGTGATTTTCTACATTACCCACGTTAAATGGATTGTTTTTGACACAGAACACACCATAAAAATGTTTCTGCCACATCTGGAAAATATTCTCTGGGCCACTTCAATACTTGAAGGTAGTAGAGTTGTCCATTTTTATTTGAAATCCAAAATCTTGTTTGAAAGGGGAAACATTTTTGTATTTTCTCTTTAACCCATTTGAACACAAACCTGTATTTCCTTAATGGAAGTTTATTGGGGATATAAAATTTACCAAAATGGATTTTAAGGAACACATCAATGGAATTTATTTTTGGGATTCTGCCTCTCGTCTGAGATCTGTAAAATTATATATAAACCTTTTGTTTTTATTGTGTGGAAAAGGAAAAATCTGCCAAAGAACAGGATAAGCACATGGTAATAACATGGTAATAAACATGGCTTCCTGAGTAAATTGTCATGCCTTACTTATTAATGTTTCAGAACCAACAAGATACAGTGTTTATTTTTATTGAGTGGAAGACGGAATAACATATTACTAATCTTAATTAACCATATATTTACCAGGCAAATACCTATTATATCAGCTGTAGTATCTGCATCCATCCACATATTACCAGTTGTAATTACCATGGGTGTTGGCTGTTAAAATAGTATTTCCACTGTAGTTTCTCTGTATTTACTGAGGCTATTTATTACCAGTGGTAATGACCAAATAATAGCTTACATTTGCCCTTTTATAAAACGGGTATTTCAGGTGTAGTATTTCTGTGTTTACCTATAATTACCAGTGTTCATTTTCCAATAACACATTATTATTTACCGAGTGAATACCTAGTAAGAAATGGACTGTGGCAAAAAAAAAAATATATATATATATATAGCCAGTATATATATATATATATATATATACATATATATATATATATATATATATATATATATATATATATATATATAAAAGAAAAAACGTGAATATTCTGTAAATGCATACATTAACTCATGTAAGAGTGGCAAAGGAGGAAAATACTGTTCTCAGGGATAACGACATCCCAGGTAAATGAACACCTGATTATGAGTGTGTGTTATGCTGCAAACATGAAAACCTGCATGACATGAATATATGGTTTGCTGCTTGTGCATAACCTCGGTCATACAGGCTTCTTCTCAGCAAGATGGAGGCCACTCTAGACAGAATACAGATTTAGTGTCCTCATTGTCTTTTATGACATCTGCTTTATTGGCAGAATTGGTATACGCTGGCTACTGTAGCCTCTGCTTTCCACACACACATACACACACACACACACACACACACACACACACACACACACACACACACACACACACACACGCACACACACATGCACACACACACAGACGAACAATTCTTAGTCAGAAAGTCTCTCGTTTCTAAAACTCACAAACACAGCTCTGTGGAGGAAGAAAAGAACACACACATACACTCTGGCACATATTCACACAAACCGCTCTCATGTCTGTGGTGTGCAGCCAATTAGATTACATTGGCGAGTCACATGATAAACGGCATCTCCACTTAACCGATCCCAAACAGCAGCCATTTTTTCCACTGTGGTGGGTGTACCGGGCAGTGAAGCGATGCCCAATCAGCAGCAACACCAAGCTCTTGTATATTTAAATATGCGTGACTACAGGGCATGTTATTCTCACCACATGTCCCCTGGTCCGCCTGTAGAGCATACTGATTTACTGACGCCTCAGTGACGTGGGCAGAGGGTAGCAGATAGCGTAGCGGTAATCCAGTGCGCCACGACTGATGTGAAAAGCAGCCTAGTGTCTGAAATTATTCGCCGTTGCACTCACAAAGCCCCAGTGATTTAAAGAGACATACTTCAGAGGGCCTCGTTTCCTGGCGGGGAGATGGAGTCACATCACATTAAAACCAAAGACTTTCAAATAAATGCTGGGCCAGTGTAATCAAGCCAGGCACATCAGTGTTTTAATCCCAGATATCCACACAGTGGGCTATTCATCCTTACCCTCATCACCTAAATAGAATGATGTCAGCATGTTTTATTATTATTAAATGGGACAAATACCTTCAACTTTAATGCCTAGCGAGTCAACAAAAAAAACAAAAAAAAAATCTAAAAACAGGCTCTGGAGACAACTTCAACCTCTCCTTTTCAAATCGTCCTCTCCCATGCAATCAATGGGGAGTTTGAGCAAAGCCAGGCCCATTAGAGGCCCTCCCGCTGCTGCATGAGGCTGGGAAAGAGTGTCATCTATTATGGGAAAGGATTGCTTAATATAGCAGCGGGGGCTTGAAGGAGTGCTTACCAGAGCGCAATCCAGAGGAATCAATAGCAACTGTCAGGCTATATTGTTTCAAACAAGGAAAAAGTGCATCTATGATAAAAAGCACTCAATATTGGTGTCTGGACTGGTGAGACGCTGAGTCAGGAGTAAGTAATGCAGTGCTGGAGGGACGGATGGTCAGAGGACAGATAGGAGGGGATGATAGGAGGAAAAAAAGGAGGTAGAAACTCTATGAGCGAGCTCCAACGTTCCTGAAGGTCAGCAATCTTTAAAGAGGAGACAGATCTCAGGCGTCAGATGACCAATCATGATATTATTGATGATATTTTTGACCTCTCTTTATCTATATATGTTTCAATTGAGGTGAACGTGTTGAAACTTGAACCTTAAACTTGACTTACACTGGACTTGCCGGACCTGCAGGCACTTCTGTGTGTTTTTTGGGTTTTTTTCTGTACTTCTTTTTCTGGACACTTGGGGGCAGCACTCAAAACTGTAAACAGGATGCTGACATAAAATCATATCATGAAGTTTTGTTGCAAACATTCAAAAATCAAACACCCACAGCAGAGCAGAGAGTGTCTGCAGAGTTTGAACTGTCTCTGCCAGACAGACGGACGTGTTTATGACCACCTGCTAAATCAAACCTTCGCTCGTGTTTTTCCCTTAGGCAGGGTCTCTGCCAAGTCTTGAGGGGAACACATCACTTCAAAGATGTCTGTGGACTTGCCAGCAAGACTGACAAAACACACAGTCACTTAACTCCGCATTAATCTAAAAATCCAATTTAAATTTCAGCATGAGAGAACTTTACCTGAGAGAAAAACTACGTTTTATTGGTAACGTCAGGGGTTAAAGAGGGATTTGGCAGGAGGGGGAACCGTAAATCCCCCTGTAGCAGCAAGAGCCAGACTCGGTCCAGAGAAAATATGTCACCCAATAAATTTATATGAAGAATTTAAAATGATGTCCAATGTCCATTACGATGACATTCCAGCGCTCCAGATACCAGACCCGATGCATTCAATGACAGCAGCACCGACAGCAAGAGTCATGTGACTGTACGGCGCTGTGATGACAGGATGTTGAGTATTTGTGTTCTCTACGGGTAAATCACATTTTGAAACATGTGAGTTAGTTTATACGTACAAAATGATCAGCAGTAGGGCCACATGTGACCTGGCAATGTGTGCCACACCAGATTTGGTTGTACACACAGGTCTCTATTCATATACCAGAAAAGGGGATATTACAGAATATTATGGAAAACAAATATTCTTCTCTGATATGTGTGTTCCACCATTATTGCCACGCGTGGGAAAACTGTGATTAAAAGGTAACTGAAGCACATTTCCGGTCCTATTTCATAGTTTTAGGTTCACCTGTTTGAGTAGGAACTCTGAAGCGGTGAACAATGACTTCCTGTTTTACTGGGGTAAATAAATGAGGTGACACGGACCCCATTCTCTCTTCACAACGAGAAGGACCAGAGAACACAGCAACGATGTGCTGAAGAAAAGAAAAAGCTGCAGAGAAGCACAATCTGGATGCAAAAATCAACCTGGAAGAGGGCATGTCTGCAAACTGACTCCATGCACAGTGAGGAGGATGGCTCAACTGGTAAAAGACTCTCAAACGATTTCTATTAATGAGAGGTCAGCTGAATCTTCAGAAAGTCTCCTTAACCTCCATCAGATGGTTTCTACACCAACATCAGATGTTTCAGAGGGGGCAAGAAAAAAGCATCACCCCCTGTTTACCAAAGTGATATATCAATAGTTAATATGACCAAATATTAAATGCAGTGTGTCAATAATAGTGGGACACGTGCTTTAGAGAAAAAGAGTTGTTCTATGTTGATAACTTAATGTTTTATAAACTATGTTAATGCAGCTACAGGTTACATTTCTGTGAATCATTTGAATTGAAGATGAAGGGTTTAGACGATAAAGGCAGTTTTTTGCATCTCATTTGACTAATTTCTTTATGACGTGCCAATAATTCTGAAGGACACTGTATGTATGAGGAGTTTCTTTCTTGATGTGAATTTATGTTTGATGTGTCTCGTGTGTCCTTTCTCCTCTTTTACTCCGAGCACAAAAACAGAGTGGATGCTGTCTGCTCCTGTGAAGTCCACCCGTAGCAATGGGTCCAAATAGAATTTATTTATTTCTATATTAAGGGTTGCCAGAATGTTGTTCCAGCTCTTCCACAATCATTAAGTAGACAGCAGAGACAGGAAACCTCTGCCACGGCCCTTCAGTTTGTAGACGTCAACAAAAATCCGCTGGGTTGACGGACAGACGGACAGGAACAAAACTTGTCCTCCTTGGCAGAAAGAGGCAAACAGTTGTCTCTCGGGCTCAGTCTGATTTTTCTGACTGATGGAGAATGCCCCTTTGAGTCTCACCTCATCAGTATGTATGAGCCCCCATAACAACAGAGGGAGCAGGAAGAAAGAGAACAGGATCTCTCAATAAAACAGAGCTGGATGGAGGCTTGTGAAGCCACATTCCTTCATTCTGGCCTGATATTTGTTGATGCAGACGGCAGATTCATCAAAGGCAGGAACATTCCTGCAGACCTCCTTAGATCTGAGAGGAGGCTGGCCTCACTGCACCCGCCATACGCATACCACACACACACACACACACACACACACACACACACAGACACACACACACACCTTAAATCCTCTTCTTCTGCTGACCTGCCAGTGCAGCTCAGGAGGAGTTGAGAGTGTTTGCCAGTGTGAGCGTTTGTCTGCCAGTAAGTTCATGTCTGCATGATGAAGTATTTACATTTACATTTTTCTGTAGAGTACGTTAGCAAATGGAATCATCGCGTGTCAGCATTTTCACGCGATTTTTTTTTTTTTAAGGAGGTTATGTTTTGGGTTGGTGTGTGAGCTAGATTACACAAAAAGTTCTGAATTGATTTTGGTCACGTTTTTTTTTAGCACAAATGGAACATGTTACATTTCCTGTTAGATTTTAGTTATCATGAACATCGTCTAGATCCACATTTCCTTTAAAGGTTCTTTAACCTTTTGGTATCAGGCATTAGACGATTATGGGCTCTAATTTCATGGATACAGCCCTCAAAAATACATCAATTCATTTTCTTCCGCTTATCAGGGGTCGGGTCAAGGTGGCAGCAGCCAAAAGAGACGTTTCCAGACCCCTCACCAACCTGAGAGGCTCACCTGCAACATTCTCCAGCTTATCTGGGGGAACCTGGGGCATTTCCAAGTTATATTTGAGATATAGAGCCTGAAAAATGTCCAGAAGGGGGCGTCCTGGAGGCGACCTGAGCAGATCATGGAACCACCTCAACTGGCACCTTTCGACCCAACGGAGCTCCCTGTGGATATCTGAGCTCAGCACCTTATCGCTAAGGCTGAGCCAAACCAACCAACGATGGAAGCTCTATTCAGCTGGTTGTATCCTTGACCTCATTCTTTCGGTTACTACCCAGAGTTCATGACCATGGATTAGGGTTGGACCAGTGTGAAGGAGGGTGGCGTCTTTGGCCACAAGCTAAAGAACACCCCCTGGTCCTTGCCACTTCCGGGGATTGTGGACCAAGTGCGCCAAATCACCACCTGGTCAGTGATCAATCCAGAACTGTGCCGTCACATGCCCATGGATTTGATTTACCAATGTAAACCGGACCACACCAGTTTATCTCTCAACGGTTTCACGAGTTGTGTCTTCATGCGTACTTTATCTGACAGCGAGGTGAAGAGGTACATGGTGGAGTCCGCCTGATTCAACTTGGCAGCTGACCCACAGCCGTCCAGTTCAAGGGGGCTCGTTCCTCTGCCTGTCGCATTTCCTCCATGCTCATGCAACACAGCAGCCCTGGCTCAAATTCAAAAAGAACTTCAGGGAAAAGAGAATGGCTGCCAGTTATAAGGGGGGGGGGGCCTTTCCCTTCCCTTTCCCGGGATTGTAGACTGAGAACTCACAGCACCATCTGTCCGGGAAGCGATCACTAGAGTATTGTGCAGCCGTCAAAGGCCCTTCGTGTTAAATTCCCTGCGTGAACTGCGCGGACCTCACCACTTTACCTCTCAGTGGTTTCTCCCCATAAACAGCTTCTTTGACACAGAGCTTTCATCCTCAATTGTTTACTGTTGTGCTAAATAACAACTTTCATTTCACAACGTCGTATTGTGTATAACTGTTAAAAAGCGCTGCTCGAGATTAGATATGAGTTACATGATTCATTTTTAGTCACAATTTAGAGGCGAAATCTATAATCATTCATTCAACCTTGAATATTTTTTGCATTATGGGAATACAGTACATTAATATCTATATACTGTAAACTGTCCTGTCACCTATCATGTTTAACGTATGCCTGCTTGTGCCGTGTTGAAGCCTGTAAATGCACCTGGTTGCTGCTAGAGTTATTTGCTAAGACAGTGGTTCTGATGATTTCCATAGGCTGCATCATTTAATAGCCCCCCCTACTGTCGTGAAAACAGGTATGCACATTAAAAAAAGAAATCCAAACGTAAGTCAAGATTTTTTAGCAACGTTATAAAACATCCTGCTGATAAAAGTCAGCAGAGTAGACAGAGAGAGAGCGAGAAACGGAAAGAGGCAGAGATGCAGGATTCAGTGTGTGTCCAGTCAGAGGACGGAAGAGTCGGTGTGTGCGTTTGGGGCGGGAGAAATTCAAAAAAGAATATCCTAAGGATATGCTGTTGTGAATTAAATCCAAGTACAGTGGTATGAAGTCAGACTATAGACTGTTACTACATGCACACCAGTATCCACGGTGATTATTAACTATTAGTCTTAGTGTTTGAGCAAGTGAACATGCAAAACGGAATATTCTAGCTGGAGCACTCATAATGCTGCTGTTAGATGCTTACATCTTATCCCGGTTTCTGACTGCTGTAGATTACTGCGCAGGCGCCGAGAAAACTAGCAGAAAGACACATAAAGGCGGAAACGCCGCATTATTTTGTCCACTGTCTTTCGACTGAACGCTTACACAATATTTAGAGCCTTTGTCAACCTCAAACTGGTCAGTAGCCTGCAACCAGGCGGTCCTTGAGTTCCTGATCAATATTATTGTAAAATATAATCATCAATCAATCATCAATATTCATGATATTACATGCGTGATCACATGTAGTCAGTTTAATGATTTATCTTTAGCAAGTTTATGTCTGGTGTTCTTACTTTAAAGTAGTAGAGCAGTCATCGAGTTGGCCAGTGTGTTTTGTTAGTGTTCTGTTTTGACCAGAATACAAAGTACGAGCGGTCCTTCTCGTGTTACACTACATCACTTGCATGTTTTATTGTTTTGTAGTTTCAAAGTATGAGCGCATGTAATTCACCTTCAGATACACAAATACAAAAACAAAAAAATAAAACACTTTTACAAATCCATCCTTGCTGGCAAGCTTTTCAGGGCTTCCAGCTAATTGCTAAGCTAACAGGCTAACTGCTAAAGCTGAAAAAAAAATGACGTTTTCTTGTACAAGGCCTAATGAAATATATTCTTTTGTTATATTTGGCAGTAGTTCACAATGAATCCATCTCTCCTTTACCTCCAGTGTGTCACACTCAAGCACCACCTTACATCCGTTTGAGAATTGAAGAGGAAATGTGGAAATTATCAGAGGACCAAACGCGTTGTTGATGGTCGATGGTAGTATTCTGGTGGTTGATTGGTTAGGGAGGACGTTTTCACTTGAAGCATCATTTCCTGTGTTTTGCCAATAGCGGATTAGCATGAAAAAAAGGTGCACATTTAAATACATTCCATTGATGTAGGAGATCCCGTCCCCGGAGGACGATAAGCTAAGTTTGTCCTCCTCTGCTTTCCACTTCACACCGACTAACTTCCCCTGCCTTTTAGTTGTAGCTGTTGGAGCATAATCTGAATTTCAATAATGGATTTCTTTTCCAAAGAAGATATAAAATGTATTTTATGAGTATTTATAAATGACACTGTAATTTGGTAATGGTTTATTCCAACCAATTACTTGTCTACCTTTGTTTTTTTCCCCCTAATTTTTGTATTTTACCTGTCAAACAGAGGAGGATCGACCCACATACTATTATTTATCATGTATACAAGGATATGAAGAACCAAAGTTCTCTGTAGATGACCCCAGAACGATCAAAAGCAGGATAAGGCCGATATCTGGTGTAGTGACGTGTCGGTGAACACATAGTCATAGACTGGAATTGGCACAGGAGGTCAACGTAAGGTCAAGATGTTTAAAAAACGTTTATACTTTTAAAGATGTTCAAATAAAGACTTTTTAAAAAGATTTAAGTTGGAAATGAAAACCAAGCGTTGGCTGGACATCAACCTCCAACAGACGTTGAATTTTACTTAGACCTCCAAATCTGTCAAAAACCAACATCCCTCCATGGACTGGCACTTTGTTACCCCCACTGGCTGACGTCCGGAGGGTTGATGTCAACATGATTTTAATTTAAAACTAAAATCTACCGTCTGTTAGACTTTAGACTGTCCAACAACATTCTGATGTTACGGCGTCCTGCAGCAGCTGGGAGTACTCTGCAGAGTATATAGTTTCAGCACTGACATTTCAAAGTGCACTTGCATGATATTTGCGGGCCATGAAATGTCAAGTGAGGCAAATGAACTCAAACAAGTCTTAAGACAACTTCTTGACTTCTTGATACAAAAGGAAAACTCTCAAGGTTCTCACTTTCCTTGAATAATCTCCCACAGAAGTCCATGTGATGGAACATAACTTCAGTTTTCTTAGAGAAACAGAGTTTGTTGCTAATGAGTGACATTCCATCTCTGCACACAGGAGGAATAATCCAGTGGACTTTCCTATTAGGAGTTTTCTTCTGAGTTGCCGGTCTTGGCGGAGCTGTTTTCTGGAGCACCAGAGCAGAACTTAGAGTAGACTTTCTTCTTCTGTTGGGGAGCTTAATTGGAAATGATTTGTTTTGGAGTTGTGAGGAAAACGAAACACGCTTCCTTCCAGGAGGAGTTAACTCTGCGGGGCGAGTCTTTCAGCCGCCGTTTAAGTTTTTTTTTTGAAGAATGTTGTGATACGGTGGAGGTGGCACAAGCCCCCACCCTCATGAATCCTCAGGCTGGACTGTATTTGGTGTGAAGGCTGATAAATGTACATGAGAAACTGGTGGTGCAACCCAAAATCACAATTAGCAAAAGAACAAAAAAAGAAATTGTAAGCAATGATTCTGTGTACAAACAGAAAGATGTTGCAGCAATGTTGCATGACGAGGAACTTTTTATTCACTCTTAATTTACCTGATGTCCTGCTTAACTGTTTGAATATGCACACTTGGGTAACTATTTCTTACTGATAAATGTGTGCTACATGACTGAACCAGTTTATAATATGTCCCAGTGGCAGCATGTCTATGCTAAAGAGTAAGGGACCAAGGATGCAGCCCTGAGGGACACCAACAGTCTCTCAAAAAGACTACTTAGGGAAGGAAATAACCATAGCTATTTCGAAAGTACTATTTGATAAATAGGATTTATTTTGTAACTGTACGCAAACAAAACAAAAGTCTAATAATTGCTAAAATGTTTTCTTAAAAAAAATTATTTTTTCTCAACCGATTATTTTCCATGACACACAAAATTTCATTTATGAAATAATTTTCTAAATTTGTTTTTTTTTGGGTGCAGAAACATCTTCATCTCTGTTAAACTCTCCCGCTATTTCATCTCTGTGATGCTCTCCCTCTTATTATTCCTCCTCCTCCTCTTCATCTCTGTGATGCTCTCCCTCTTATTATTCCTCCTCCTCCTCTTCATCTCTGTGATGCTCTCCCTCCTATTATTCCTCCTCCTCCTCTTCATCTCTGTGATGCTCTCCCTCTTATTATTCCTCCTCCTCCTCTTCATCTCTGTGATGCTCTCCCTCTCTTGCTGGTTCTCTCTGATAAGGAACATCTGGTGATGTCATCCTTCCTCTTCATTTTTACAGGAGTGCCCTACAAGATATGATATCATGATTTTTCAGTTAATAGTCATTAAATGCGAATGCTCTACGATCTAACAAAGAATAATAGACAAAGTTATGGAAAAGTTCCGGTGTAACTTTCCATATCCTCACAGATTTCTCAAATAAGTTTCAAAGTGATCTGTAATAACATCAAGTCAAGCTTTCTTTGAGACTTTACAAATAATCCAAAGTTTAAAAAGACAAATGGACCAAATTTACATTAATCTGACCAAAGGTGTTTTCATACACACTCGAGCAATATAAAGATACAAGGGCAGGAAGGACAATAAAGTATTTTTTTGCTAAGGAAAAAATTAAAGTATCAGAGAAATACTGTTACATCTTTAAAAAATAGAAACCGTGAAAACATTGATCTTGATTTCACCCTGTTTTTTTTACATATATGACCAAAATTGTAAAGCCTGCCATTAATAATAATAATAATACATTTAATTTATAATGCACTTTACATTTGGATCAAATCTCAAAGTGCTAATTGCCTTAGCTTCGCAATATTATTAATAATAATAATAATAATACATTTAGTTTGTCAACATTCAGAGCTTTTATTGTATACAGGACAGGATTAATCAACTAAAAATCGGCTGCTGAAGCAACGCTAGGTGCTGATAGTCAAACACTCAGAGGCTACAGGCGAAGGGAGCGTCCTCTCGTGCTGCGTTCAATTTCACCGGGGAAATCTGAGTTTCTGCTCCCCCGTAGATCCACCCCAGGTGCTCCACCTTCCTTCAGATCATAACTACAATGAAATAATCAGGCAAGAATGTTTCTTCACCTTCCTTCAGATCATAACTACAATGAAATAATCAGGCAAGAATGTTTCTCCACCTTCCTTCCTTCCTTTCATGAAAATATGGCCTTTGGTTTTGCCGCAATTATGCTAACAGACAAATAAACAGGACTGAAAAGATGGTCTGATCGCAAGAGTGACTCTATGGATTATCCTTAAAGGAACTCAAAGATGACGCCTCGCAACTTACAAACACATTAGAAAACAAACCGAGAAGAAAATGAAATCCTGTCAGTAAAAATGTATTTATAAAAAGGCAACGTTTTTGTCATTTTCCTTCCCTTACAGGAGGTGCTACACAAAAGTCTCTCGACATTCTTCAACACCATCTGAGTCATTTCCCCTCTTTTCCTCATTGCATTCTCTTCCATCATCACTGGTTGAATAATATTTGATAGTGTAGCTGCATAGGAACGGTGACAGATGTACAACAATCAGCGCGTAGCCCGGAGCCGCCTGACTGCGCGCCTCACAGCGCCAGCGGATTAGCGGTAGTTTCTGTCAGAGCATGGAGACGGCACTAACAGCATATTAGCTCCGTTGTTTTATTTTGACTTCGACCCAGCTTTCCTGGAGGCTGCGAAATTAGCATTAAACGCTGCTGAAATATGCAATTAATCCAAGTCTGCTCATGTCACAGGGAGATCAACACCATGCAAAATCATGCTAATTGGTTTAGCGCTTAGTCCGGATGAGCTTCGGCGGTGACACTGGCTTACCACTGATACATAAATCAGGTCGCATCACAGAGTAGCCCTGTCATAACCTTCACCTCTTAGTTATACGTCAGTGATTTATTCATTCAGCAGCCATAGTAGCGCTAAAGTGCAGCGAAGAAGGTTCGTGCCAGTGTGTGGTTCTTTTTTTTTTTTTTTGTTCGGTTCAGTTTTTCAACACAATAAAGTAAAAATGATTCCAAATACAACTTGAGGGATGAGTCTTGTGCTAGAAAATACCCATTTCAATGTTGGCGTGCAGCCAGATAAAGGGAAGTCCAGATTTATTTTTTTCACTTTCATTAATATTGCAAGATAGGACGTGTCCAATATTTTCTTTTCTCAGGAGGTAATGTATGGATCATCGGGGGCCTGGTATCTACACTGATGAGTCATAGCATTTAAAGACTCCTTCTTCTTCTTCTTCTTCTTCTTCTTCTTCCAGCTGTTCTCTTCAGGGATCACCACCGCGATTTGTCACACTAACCAACTGCATGTCCCCTTTCACCACATCCAGAAACCTCCCCTTTGGTCTTTCCCTTTTTTCTCCTGCCTGGCAGCTCTATCTCATCCATCTCCATCATCCTTCTACAAATAGACTCACTATCCCTCCTCTTCATAATCCAAACCATCTCTATCTGGTCTCTCTTACTAACTGCCTAATAAACATCTTCCTTTTGTCGCCGTAACAACTCTGTGATGTACCTTCTAGCAGAATTGGCAATATCTCCTTCCACAATTTCTGATCTTACATTTGTTCTTCTGGGGGCTCATGAGTCTGTTGGGGGTTCACCAGTTGTCCCTAAACCACTAACCAGTGCAGACTGGGAACACATGTCGTTATGTCATCACAGTTTGAACCTCGTAAAAGTCACTCAGATCCAAATGTTGCCCATTTTCAACACATCAACTTAGGTATAAAACGTTCTTTTTCTGTCTAATTTCTGCCGCCCACTGACAGGTGCCATTGTAACGACATGATAGGTTTTTTTTTGTTGTTGTTGGTTGAGTTGGAGCTCATTTTGTGAAGGACTACAACTAAAGATCTCTATTATGGATAAATTATTACTCTCTCAAATTTAAGGATTGTTTGATATTATTGTTTGTAAGATCCAAAAATAGGGTTTCACCCATAGGTGCTTATTCCACTGTCACAATGTTGTTGTTGTTTTAGTTGTTCCTTGGTTTTGTTTTGTTTTCAGTTTTTAACAAAAGACGCTGCTTTTCAGACATAACTTCAAATTCAATTTGAGGAGTTCAAACATGGGGATTTCTTGTACAACGCAGTGGATTGGGGGCTTTTCAGGGATTTAGGTATGATAAGGTAGCAGTGATATTAAAGACATGATGATCCAGCTATTAATAAGGAGAGAAAAAACCCAATCTCTCTCGTTTTCCAACACACCGACAGCATTTCCTCTCCCAGAACATATTAAGCTTTCCTGCAGTGCAAACCACAATCCTCCTTGTTGGGTCAGAGAAATCAAAGTGGTGAACATCTAGAGCAATAGGAGAGATCAGCTGCATAGATTGGTGCCCACGGGTTGAATCCCTGATCAAAGAGTAAGAGGGAAGATGGTGTTTGAAAGCTCTGGAAGGGAAAACTGCTGTGCAGCGACTGACTTGAGGTAATCAATAATCTCTCCGGTCAAAGGAATCGGATCCTCACTTGTCTTCTTTGAATGAATCTATTATTTAATTTACCCAAAACATGGAAAAGAGAAAACAGTGTGACATCATCTTTGACCAACAGGTTCTCTGACATCTAGATATTTTTATTTAAGGGTATTCTGATTGGGTGGAAAATTAAAAATTTGACTAACCGACATCAACAATATGATATTTTTTCCGACACTGAAACAGTCACTGTAGAAAATCCCAGCATGCATTTATTGTTAGATTGACGTTCACAGATATTTTTTTTAAATCAGTCTCAAAATAGAACAGCAGGTCGCGGCAGAATAGAAAGGGGTACCGTTTCATTACAATGTGGCACTCATCGTAATGGTATACTGGTCCCATTGTAGGCTGGGTTGAAGTAAGTCTCACATGCTGTTAGGATCCCAAACACCTGGGGGTGGACAAAACTCAGACTCAAGAAACGTTTAAGCTAATTTATTTCAGTCGATTAGAAGGTAGATTCGGTAAGACGCTGAGTTGCAGCCTTGAGCCGTGCTGAAGCTGGATGAGTGGTCAGGTCAGAAGGCCTGGTATCTGAGACACGAGGAGAGATCGGGTTACACACCAGAAAGATCTTAATATCGAGGTGACGACGGACACGCCACATATACTGAAGGACGAAGTGGCGAAGAGTGGAGGGAGCAACAAGGGTTTTGTAGAGCGCCGCTTGACTGAAGACTGAGAACAGGTGTGGGGAGGGCCTGCCTTTGCCTCCAGGTGCAGCCACACAAAAGAGGGAGGGGGGGAAAGAGCGACTGACAGAGACAGAAACGCAGTTTCACATCAGCGTTTCTGGATATTTCTCCTTGGTCATCCGGGGTTCCAAAATGTGAAGTAGCGTCGTGACTTGAATAGAGAAGTTTGCTGCAAGTGTTTTATTGTCCAGACATCAATGGCTTCAACGGCTCAGCACTTCGACGGAATAGTTACAAATAATGACCCCTGGTGTCAAGTGCATGAGAACAGTGGTCGGTGAGCCGGAGAGGATGCCCCCTACTGGCTTGAAGAAGCAGTTATTTTGGGGCATACGTCCTGATCCAGTCAAAAAGTGTTTTACCCACATTCAGTAGATTTCGCTAATGTTATGTTAATGTTGTTAATGCTATTTCAGGAGATTTGGTTTTGTAAAAGCGCCTCGCTTCAATAGGTTAAGGTATGTAAAAATAAATCTGCATCACTTTATAACTTGAAAAGTGTCACGTTTTTCTATGATAATTTTCACATTTATGACGTGATAATTTTCACATTTATGACGTGATAATTTTCGAGTTTCTTTACAGGAGAATTTTTACGTTATAACGTGATAAGATCCACATTTTTACATGATGTGATATATTTTATTTTATGGCATGACAGCTAAGTTTCACTGTATTATTCTAAGTTTAAGGTGAAACAAAATTATCCAACCTACATTGTATTTCAGGTTTGGTGGTAGAATATGTTATTTATAGTTGCATATTTTATGGGATATCATATAGAAATATGTTGTATTTAGTTATGCAGATTGTTCTTGTTTGATTTGGTTATTGCAGAAATCGGATAAATGTGTATTCTGCCGATAAACCTAATATTTAATGAATCCTACGTTCTTCGTGTTTATATCACGGAATCATCATTCATCATCATCACCTGCACGGATCCTTTTTGTTAATGCAATAATTCAAAAAAACTGAATGGATCATTTCAATTTCATACCTTAATAGACCTTAGTACAAGGAAGAACTGGATGGATTTTGGGAAACGTCAATCTTATATTTCTGACACTAGGGGGTGTTTTATCCGCAAATTTGTTTAGGCCTTATTTTATCAGCTGTTGGTCCCATTTGGTCCAAATCCTGTTCATATGAATGAACTCCATGAAATCTATCATATTCACCCGCTAGGGGAATTTATTGAAAAATATTGTTTTCACACATAACTTCCTCAGCAGGCGGCATCTAGAAGCGAGCTTTATGAACGCGATGGGGCATCCTCTTAAGACGTGGTGGAAAACAATAACTGGAATAAAAGAATCGTGTATTCCAACTGGGCCTTCAGTGTTATACTCCCAAAATGACGCTTCCCTCAAATACCTTCACAGTAAAACCGCATGAGACAGTAACATTTATCTCATGTAATAAAGTGGTTAAAACGGGGTTCAACATCATCATACCACCACCAAGAAAACAAACAGCTTTTCAGCATAAAAAACACGCCATCAGGCGTCTGATGCTCGTGCATCTGTCCCCCCTTTCTCTATAAGACAAAGTCCAATAACACGGTTGTAGAGAACCGGTTCGTATCAGTTCCATTATAAATTCATTTTCCAAATGGCATGGAGGCCAGTGCTGACAGGCTGTCACTAAGTTTCAATTTTTTTAAAATTAATTCTCAGCAGGAACTGGAGACAGAGACAAAAATCACGTACAGGTAATAGTGACGCAGGGACGGGCCTGTCTTAGAACACGCCCTGCCAGCTGTAGGGGCTAGCTAGATGGCCCTGGCCCGTCAAAAAACACGGCCTACATGGCATCTTCAAAATCGGATTGGTTTCAAAATATGACAATCAACAAAATGAACCTGTTTATTCCTCGACCCAAACAGACGTTTTACCCAGAGACCCCAGTGGAGAAATCTGATTGGATAAAAGAAAACTCTCTTATATGAGCTGACTGGAAGCAGCTACAGAGACACGGAGAGAAGCAATGGAAGGAATGAAACAGATGGGAAGAAACTATTCAAGTACATTTACTCTCAATTCAAATGATTTATTGAGTAATGATATTTTGGAATTTTCTGACAATATCAGGGGAAGCGGAGAAGCCTTGCTAGCGCTGATGGTCCGCACCGCAATCCAACTATGTACCTCCGTAAGCTCCTCCATGAATTTGTGGTTGATGAAGTGTAATGTGCCATAGCTGATAGTTTTTTACAAATTGTGCAAATGCTCTACTTTCTTTCAATAAATACCAAATGTAAAACAAGCGAAAATAAAAGAATAAAAAATAAAAGAATAAAGTATGGCCTAACACATATCAAGTTTCCAAAAGCAGACTTCCTAACGATGGATAATTGTGTTGCACGTCTGCTGTATGTGCAAAACAGGCAACTGTCTCCTGTATAAATTACATGAGAAGACCTTTTGATCTTGTCAAAGATATGCGAGGTCACCTCGCCGCACACAGACATGTGTGCAGGCCGTGTTCTCCACCTCAACAAGCGAATTATCGCGGTTATGCTCATTAAAACTAGGTTTGTTCCGTTACCCGATATTTCTCCCAGAACTTCACGTCCACCTAAAAATCCAGTAAAAGAACGTTTGCGGCAGGCAAAAACCGGTGAAGGATTGACACAAAACCCTGACTGTAACCTCTCTCTGAATGTAATGTCTAAATCCTGCCTGTAGGCATAACAAAGCCCTTCAAACACACCAGCCACTGCCGCGGCAAGGTAATACGACGGGAGCAGGAAAAAAGTCTGCTCATAACCTCTTGCCTCCCCCATATATCCCACAAAACCCCTGCTGTGATCAGTGGATGTGTCCTCAGGGACGTCGGCAACAATAGAGCAGGTAATCCCCCCTTCAATCCCCCCAACTATCCCCACATGTCCACACGTCCAAAAGTGCAAAACAAACCCGTGTCTCAAAAGTATTGACCTCCATTTGAACCCAGAAATTGAACCTTCTCCACCCTCTGAAGGAGGGCACTGTTTATTACCTAACGTGCATCAAATTTCCTCCTTCATGCGGCGCAGGATGTGCTGTGCGAGGCGGCAGACGTAGGTAAATGATTTGAATGTGCGCACCGATCAGATGCAGCCTTATTTACTACTAACAATGTTTTTCCGTGGCCAAGCCAGCCTTAATCTGCTGCTTAATGACTGACTTCCACCACCATGTTGAAATCCCCCCCGAGACGCTTTTGTGGTTTGTTCACAAAATGTCTCTGCTGCCTCCACTGCAAATTAGCCTTTCAGAAAAGCACCTCACCTTCCGGCCACAGCTTGCAACACACAAGGTCTGTTTTTTTTCTTGTTTTTTTCCCCTTTTTTCGCCTTTTCTACTCCTATCCGCCTGTAATAACCTTCAACTAACCTTTAAACCACTGTGAATAATTTAAATCCTATTTTCATATCAATGGAGGAGTCAAGCCAGGCAATTATCTTTTATCTGTGTACATTGCTGTCGGAGCAAAGCATAATAAAGACTTCCCAAGAGAGGGAGAGAGAAGGGGGGGGGATTTTTTTGGGTGGAAGATAGGATAAAAAGTTGATGAGAAGGAAAGACAGCAAAAGGATAAGAGAGAGAACAGGAACTGACTGTGGACGTTTGTGATGCTATCTGCAAGAATGTAATGAAAAGAATGAATTATTCACTAATGAGCAGCAGATCCGTTATGGAGAGAAACTTTGCTTACATCTGCACCGGGTTCCAGAAAGAGCATGTGGCGGCGCCTTGGTGGGTTCGGTGGCTGGAGGAAGACAGTAACGATAAACATGACAAATTGGCAGTTAAATTAGAGCTTTTGGGTCACTGTTACGATAGCTTGGTTCTGTGACGTGCTGCCATTGAAGATGCACGATGTTGAAATTCATTTGTGCGGCAGTGATTTAAAGCAATATAGTAAATGTGTGCATCCAGGAAAAACTGGAAAGGGAGCAGGAAAAAAAAAAATGTAAAGATGAAAATTCCCCCTGGTACTCATTAAAATTCAGCAGTACAGAAACACCCCACTCGCTTTGCTCTCTCTCTCCCCCTCTTTCCTCCGTCTGTTCCAGCAGCCATCGTCTCGCCTTGTTGCCTCCCTGGATCGTCCATGATCATCCTGATGAATTCATAAAACTTCATGTATTCTTGATTGAGATAGAGCAGAGGAGAAAACAGGAGTCATGGAAGCAGGAAAAGCAATATCCACCAGCTGAGAGGAGGGGCCGTGTGGGTGAGTGTGTGTGTGTGTGTGTGTGTGTGTGTGTGTGTGTGTGTGTGTGTGTGTGTTTGGTGGGGGGGGGGGGTTGTTTGGGAGTGCTGGGATGCAGAGATAACAAGAGAGAGAAGAGAGAGGATGAGGGTAGCAGCTATAGGCTTTGCAATATTGATATACAGTGCCGAGATAAAAGGCAGGTGAGCCGAGCCAGAGAAGGCAGGATTTCCTCTAGTTGAGAGTGAATGCAGGAACATTATTGAACAAGCTGCCAATCTTTGGACCAATACCAAACTTTCTTGGACTGCCTGTTTCTCCAAAGTCTTTCAAGAGCAGGGGAACTCGCCCCTATGGTTTTCGGCTATACTCAAGTTTCCAGCGTGTTTACATTCACGCCAACAGTTAAGCTAAAACACATTAAGGCACTATTCCAATAACAGAATAACTTGATTGGGAGAGTGGATTTAATAGCAGGGACAAACTACTCAACCTAAATTATATTTGGGGAGACATTGTTTCTGTGCACCATCTCGCTTAAGTTAATCTTCATTCCGACTATCCTCAGATGTTATTATAATTATTATTATGTATAGATTTTGGTGCACACGCATCGACTCGAGAAGATATATCTATTCTGCATTGTTTTTGGAAAAGGCCGTGGATTGATTTTGGGAAAGGTCGGTTGTAAATATCTGACACTATTGCACCCCTAGGGTCAGACATATACGCATACGCCTCCAATACATCCCCAAAAGTATTCCAGACATAATTGCTCCAAATTTGGTGCAAAATAAATCGACTCGAGGAGATTTATCTTGTTTATATCATATTTTAGCCATAGTTTAACCAAAGTCGAGGGGTTCTGTATGGCTGTTCCGTTGGTGCGTGAATGGTTACCGCTCCTGATGAGCATGTGGCGACTTGCATGGGAGGCTCTATCATGAATGAATGGGTGAATGATTGCTCACAATGTAAAGAGCTTTGAGTGGTCGAGCAGACCAGGAAAGCGCTATATAAGTACATTCTATGTACTTACCTACCGAACTACCTACCAGTGGCGGTTGGTGAGTTTAAAAGCCAACAATTTGAAATAGGTCAGATGTTTTACCACAAGACTAATCACTGCTGTGCACCAACACAACTGTCCTCACACACACAAACACATACGCAGAGCAGAAAACACATACTTTCATTTTCCCTCTGGTCCTTTCTGAGTCTTTGAATTACACGTAATAACTAATTGACCAACAGCCTGGTGCAGGATCTCTCCCCGGAGAGCCAGCAGCCAGACAGAGAGAGGAGGATGGTTAGGCACAATCACAATGGGAGCAGACCTAATGATGTGTTGAACATCAAGAAATCCGTAATATGCCGAAGAATTCTCTCCCTCGCAACCAATTTGTCTTCTAAAACATAAACGTATACGGTTCTTTAGGAAAGAGCAATTAGACGATTACACTAAAAAGTATGAATATCATTAGGACATATTCGAAGCTAATTAATTGAGAGGATGGAGCTTTCTGGTGCGGAGAAAGAGACGAAAAACACAGAAATAATAGATGCGGCAGAAGTGGCGTTCCCTTTTCCTTTTTGTTAATTTGCAGACTTCCCGCTGGGCGAGGTAAAATATCCCCCAGCCAGACTTTTTTCTTTTGCTGTTAATAATAAGCGAGTTGCTTTTTCAAGCAAGGCAAACACTGCGCCTGATTTGCATTGGTTAGGATGTTCCTCGCCGCAGAAAAAGGGCCAAAAAGTCCCTAAAAGCCACGGCAGCTCCGGTGTTTTTTGTTTTTTTTTGGTTCCTCTGTTTCGACTTTAATGTGCTAATATGTTGTCGGCGGAAGTTATCTGGATTTTGAAACACTTTCTCATTATTCCCGTACATCGGCGCTGTTTTTCCCCGCTCTGTCTGCAACGGAACCTCTCACCTGATTCTCACCCACAGCGCCTCTCAATTCCCACGGGGGGAAAATACCCAGACTTCTCCTGAGACAGAACGGTTCCCTGCAGATTTTTAACTGAACATCCTGCCTCTCTTCAAGTGACAGACGTCCCTGTAACACCTACTGATTTTCTCACACCCATTCCAACACAAAGCTCACATTTCTCACAGATCAAACACCTTCTAAACTTTATCAAAGTCTGTCTGGGAACAAATATGAGGGAGAGAAATTGACAAGCAGCCGCAGGGCACTGGGAAAATAATAATCTGGTAAATATGAAGATGCACCTGAGAAATGTGTTTGTTTTGTCAGATATCAATCCATTTTGGAGATAAATGTGAAGCGCATACACATGGGAGGATGTATTATGGGTAAGTTTATCCATGAGCATTTAGAGATAGAAGAGAATTTATGATTAAAGTCTCTCCTGCGCTCAGACTCAGAGCTCTTTGAGCTAAACGCTAACAAAGCCAACTTGTTCACTATGACAATAACGAGTAGCTTAACATCCTTTCAATTACGCTCCTCACGAGTGTGGAAGCGTACCAAACATGGCCAATTATCCCTGAATTCAAAATACGGCGTGAAAAAAAGGGATTCAGCGAAACAGAATGTGGTCCTGTTGATGGAACTGAATGGGAAAAAATTATATATATATTATATAATATGATATTATATTAGATATTAAATCTTCGGCTTCTCTTCATGGTAATCAAGTACTGAGACATTTCACTCAGAGTCAATCTCAAGATGTGAATCTCACGGTTCCAAAAAGTCTCTGATTCACTATCAAACCAACGGAGCTGTGCTGCCAATCCTGTGGAGGTAACCAACTAGCATCGCTAAAAGACTGTTTGAACGAGATTCAGATACAAATTGGAATTTAAGCAAGGGCAGATCCCCGAAAAGCCCCAAATCCCCTGGATTGAACAAACAATCCCCTGATTGAAGTCCTCAAATTTAATTCAAAGTTGTGTCCTAAAAACAGTGTTTTTCATTAAAAAAAATTATACTTAAAAGGCCCCATTTTGAGTAAAACATGATACACATAAAATATTTACCTCCTTGCGTCGATTCATTTGCATGCAACCGACTTTGCCCCAAATCAACCCAGTTCTTCCTCAAACTAAGGTATATGGGGGTATAAAATTCAAGCTCCCCCCGGTGTTGGAAATGTACAACCGATCTTTCCCCAAATCATTCCAGTTCTTCCTCGCACTAAGGCCCACTGAATTATCGTCCTCTTGTTTTTAAATTCTGTGTTTCTCGTGTTTGTTTGGACCTATGGTTTTGCACTTTCCCTTTTTATATCTCCTTCTTGCTTGCCCTGTCTGTCATAATATTGTATATATTGCATCTGTACAGGATCCTCAGGTTGTGGATGATAAAGCAAAACTACAAGCTTGAATAAAATTCTGTTGATGACAGATGGACTGCAAAATCCCATGGTGGTCACGGTAATCTCAGACCCTGCATCCACTCCTAATGTCAGTCCAATGGCGCGAGACAATAAATGCATTAAATCTCTCGTTGCCTGCATTTGTGTAATGTCACAGTTTTTATTAAAAGTTAGCATCAGTGATGGAAGAATCAAATATGTCGGGTGATTTCGAGCAGTGCGAGTTGACTTCTGGTTTCTGGCAGTCTTGCATGTTCAGGTCACTTGGTGGCCTTCCTTGACGGCACCAGGTCCCCCGCAAAGTCTCATTATCCTTTTATTTCAACATTTATGTGACAAGAGAGGTGGGAGGGTGCGCCCAGGCCGTCTTTAAAGATGAATAAAAGCAGGGGAAAAGGAGGAAAAAAAAGGGGGCCGCCCTAGAAAATGAAGGAGGCTTTATCTAGCAATTCTGCTTAATGTGAGCATGTGATAGGGTTGACAGAATTATTAATCAGGAACTAAAGAAAACTCAGACCTCTGCTCCCAGCTGCCTCACTTACAGTCTTTAGTTACCGCCATTACATGGCAACTGAAGGTCGGGAGGTCTGCCGCTAATTGGTTCTACAGGGTTTTGAATAACAATGAGCGTAGCTCAATTATAAAATCACTATGAGACACCAGCGAGGAGCGGGAGAGGGAGTGTGAGGGACAGGGAGGGAGGGAGAATGAAAGCATTTGGAAAGGGTGACGAGGGACTTGCTGGACCAGCGATGGGAAAGAGGGACCGATGAAAAGAAAGACAACTGAAGCTGTTTCATCACTTTTTGCTTCCCTCTCCTCTGCAGCGAGCTATTAATAAAATTTATAAATCAGCAGTGGCATAAATTTTAATAGAGCGCCGTGGAAAAACAGTCAAGGTCTCTGAAGATAGCTCCCCCCTCATTTGAAATTCCATTTGCATAAAAGATTCACGTCACACGGGCAGATTTGAAGGGAATCTTCAAATCCGCCCGTGTGACGTGAATCTTTTATGCAAATTTTCTTTTCATTGGGCGTTCATTTATTAGTAATAGAGGCCTTTTTTACACGGCGGGATCTGACACAAGCACTTTGGAATATAAATCAGTGTTCTTTTAGAACGAGTGCGTTGTGCTTTTTGTTTCCCCTCACTCTGTGTGATGTGCGTGCGTCTGGTGTTGTCCTCGCCTGCATGTTCAACAACCTGCCTACAGACGGCAGGCGCTTTTTTTTTTTTTGCAGATGCTCTGATTTATCCATGCTGTGTTTTTTTTTTTTTTTTTTTTGCAAAGAGACATATCAGAAAGATTCACCTGGTCCAATCTGGCCTCTCCCACTCACGCGCAGCTGGGTCCAGCACTCGGGAGTTTTGTGAGATTTGATCTTCATCATTATGATGATGGCTACCTTGACCAGGAGGAGACTTCAGCAGCCGGTTGGTGATCAACTGTTTATCTGTATTTACAGAGGATAACACCGGATCACGCTGCTCTTTGGAAACGCACAGGATGTTCCCTTTAATCACTATTCAATTGATGACTGCAGAGCAAAGTGGGCACCTGATAAAAGTCCTGTTGATTCTCTTGTGTTTGTCCACTGAGACTCTCAGAGTCTGTCTAGATCTATGGTCTGCCTTTAATCAATGTGAAGCGGAGGCCGCCTCCTGCTGCCTCACCGCCTATCTCACCTCATGACTGGATCAGCAGTATTGACCCGGATTATCAAACCAAAGGTCTCCGCATACACTCAGGCCATTACAGGTTTTGATCCAGACGGCCTCCCAGCACATTCGATCAATGGATTGAGTTTGAGCTGGAAAAAAAGATATTGCTTTTTCTATAATTTGAACCATAATGTCAATAAAGAGCAAATGTTTTTTTGCTCATTCCTGACCCCATAATAACAACGTTCACAAGAATAAATACCTTGATCTACTAAATATTATACTGTAACTTCTATTGAAATGACTCAATTTGTCTTTTTACAAGTACCAAATCCCAAATATTGTCTCATTTCAACTTTCACCAAAAAGGATTGTTTGTTTTCTTGCTTTTCTGTTTATATCATAAATTGTATATCTTCATGTTTTTAATTTCAATGAGGCAGTTAAAGACATTTGAAAATATCTCCTATGCCTCATGGTTACCTGAGATATTGAAAAACTAAGTCGGGTCTCCCTGTCCCTCTCAGACAGACAGATTTCACACTGTAACGCGTAGGCAGCACCTGACAGCATGTGGCGTCGTGGGGAAACATCTAACATGCAGAGAGAAGACCTGAGAAAATCCCTATAAATATATCAGCAGGGACTGACAAACTCACAGATGTAGCATTGACTTATTGATGGATCGTCACGCTGAGAGGTTTTACATGGAGGCGGATAAAGGTATACGGGCTGAGTGCAAATTACTCTCAAACCGGGGGGGGGGTGCCTTTTATTGCAGTTCCTTTGTTCCTCTGTACTGCTACTGATGTAATTTTTATATTGTGACGCATTATTACACATATGAGTGATGTATCATTAACTCCTCATTTCAATGCAGCCGTTCATCATCCAGGATTTGAAAAATGAAGAAGTATGAATTCTGGTCATAGTTCAGGTATGAAGTCCTGGAGCAGCATGGAGGTGTCCCTCCTGCTGCTGCTGGATGAAGGTCAGGGCTTAAGTTGACTAACATTCACTTTTGAAACAGCACCGGTGTGGCAGCTGAAATGCAGTACTAACTGTACCTCGTAACTTCTTCTTCTTCTTCTTCTTCTTCTTCTTCTTCTTGTTCTTCGTAACTAACTTCTTCTTCGGGCTGTTCCTTTTAAGTGTCACTACAACAAATCATCTGTTTCCATCTTCTCATGTCCTCTTTCCCTTCCTCTGTCAAACCATCCAACTGCATGTTCTCTCTCACCTATATCAAAAGTCTTCCTCGTTGATCTTCTGCTTTTTCTCCTTCCTGGCAGTTCTATCTCCAGAATCCTTCTACCAGAAGATCCACTATCCATCCTCTTCTCGTCACCATCCCAATCTGGCGTCTGTTACTCTGTCTCCTAGAGATCTTACTTGGACGTTCCGACCGATGTGTCGGTTTGTAATCCTGTCCATCCTCATCACTGCCAAAGAAAATCTTAACATCTTCATCTCTGCATCCTCTCCTTTGGTCAGTGCCACCAACTCTAACCCAGAATGCAATTCACATACTCATAATAATAATTATGAGTATGTGATAATAATAATAATAATACTTTCATGAACTTGTTTAGCACTCTAAATTACATGTTGTTAAGGTAAATTCAAGACGGAGCCACATATACAGGAAAAAATATTGAATCCAGTTCCATCACTATGCAGATGACAGCCGACTCTACATGTCTGCTGTGCCCAGCTCTACCACCTTCTTCCCAATGATGATAATGAATACTCTTTCTTATCACATTTATTATCAGAAGGGGATAGGACCGCCAACCTTTGTGGCTCTACTTCATGAGCTAAAGACACCCCTAACCGACATTATGCGGTCAAGATTAGCATATTTGGTGATTAACACAAATGGAGTGTAATGGCTGAGGCCTTGCCTTTCTTGATAATGCTATCACTAATGCCAAGTAAGTATCTGAATGCTCTCTATAAATTCAATCTTGGCTTGCCTTTATCTCAAACCCAACAGTAATAAACTGAAGTTCTCCTTGCAGGCACCAAAGCGACTCAAACACCTCAATATTTCTCTGAATAATAACTATTCCAAAAGTTCTCCCATCTCCTTCCACCAAGAGTAGAGGGGGCATCCTTGACAGCGCCCCTATCTTATGCTATTGTCATGCTAGATTACTTTCCAAAGCATTGCAGGCATTATCCATGTAGTTCAAAGTCAAATAATTGCCTTTATTCCACAATGGTAACGTAAGTAAATAATTATGGATCTGGATCACCTCCAAAATCAAAAGATTTTTTCTAAATGACTTTGTGACTAATCCTGTAGACAGACTGACAAATAGACAAGCAAACTAACGCTGGCACAGACATAACCTCCTTGGCAGACATTATTATGATGGAGAGAGCTACATGTTGTTGATCAGATGGGTCCAAGAATTTTTACTGCTGTGTGAGCAGTAAACTGTAGGAGTAACCGGGCCTAAAGCCAGCTGGAGAATAAACACTTTTATCAACTCTGGAATAATGTGCAATGATTGACAGCGAAGAGAAAAGACTGCCACTTCAAAAAATCTCACTTTAATAAGAACTCCTGAGGGCGGTGTTCCTGATTTCCCCTCTGTGGTCGTGTGTGAAAGAAATAACGCGTGGGTTTATATTTGTTTGCATGTGAGATTGAGATACCAGCTGCAGAGTGAGAACAGGACAGAAGAGTGGCTGCAAAAAAAATATCTCGTGGGCTGCTGGAGGAAATATATAGATGATGACGAGACGGAGAGGGTCTACCTTCAGCATCCTTGCAGATACCGAGTGCTTGTATAGAAGGATCTGATGACACAGATGAGAAAACAGCGCCTAATTTGTCCCATTTGTTTTGACTAATGATGACCTTTGAGACCTTTCAGGCAGCGTTCTAACAGCCCTTTAGTTCAGGGAGCAATGGGACGTTGTGCTGTGCATTATGATAACCCCTGAATCTTCGGTTCACGCTAATCAGAGCCGATTCCCCCTCTTGTGTAACCCTAGTGCTCAAATCAAAGTTCTCCCGCCGACATCCCCACGGAATAATGCAGCGTTTCCAGAAATGCATCATGCATAGACAAATAGATGTTCGTTCTTCTGCATAATATCATGCCTTTGATCTAAGTACCATGACTCCTCTCTGCCCTCAGCTGGAAGTGATGTATGAATAATTGTTCCGAGGATGATGTGTCCATAGAGATCTCTACCAAAACAAGCCAGCTGGTACGAGACGTCAGTGTGACATCAAGACACCGGACTCTAACGTCTATCAGATGTAATTTTATTTGGAAATGAAAATATAAAAACAAAACTTTGGCTTGACATTAATGTTGGCTTGATGTTGAATTTTGGTTTGGAGCCATCAAAAAAAACATCATCCACCTGCAAGGGGGGCTTGGTAAACCTCAAAATGACCCAAATTCAACACAACTATTTACATCTCCAGGTGACGTGTGTGAATTCCACCGTCCAAACACGATCCACAGGTGGTTCTGAACCCACAACCTTATTGCTGTGTGACAAAAATGCTTTCAATGCCTTTTGGCACAGGGTTCCCACTCTTTCCTTGAAATGCTTTTCCCGGTAACCATGACATTTTCTACCCCTATTATATGCCCCCCATGCTTCATAGGTGCCATGTAAATAAAATTTGATGAATTGATTGCTGTGATACTAATTTTGCCATCTTTAAATCCCATTCACCTATGCTAACAACGTTAGCAATAAGAATTGGCCAGGTGAAAAATGCATAAGCATATTTACAAAGATTTGGGGAAAAAGATGGTCACTCTCTCTCCCAGTAGCGTGCATTGAGTTCATTGGCTGTGTAGGTCATCAGCCAGAGCTCACGTCCCGTAGTGCATACAAACAAAAAATATATATGAGGTATAACTCAATATTAAAGCCTCTGCAGAGTCAATCAAGTAGCCTTGTCTAAATCGTAGTGATGGACATAGGCGGATAATAGCATGCACACAATTACTGCCTATTAAATACTAAGACCAATAAGTTATTTGTTATTTCTTTATAAGGCGGAAAGTCAAGTTTAAGGCTAATGCTATTAGCCTACAGCAACGTTACTCTGTTTCAACTGTACAACCAGATCGGTTGGGTCCTGTGTTAACAAATTCCGTCCCTGGTATTGTTAACCAGTAGGGTACCAGCGGCCCATTGATGAAAAAGAAGAAGATACACACCATTTCTATTTAATTACACCTCATTTGCAGCATCATAGTTCTTCCATTTCCTCCCAAATGTTCTATAATCTTTATATAGATATATATAAACATATGGAGCAACGCCTGCAAGCGAGTTAAGACAAAGAGCGCCGCCCTGCTGTAGAGAAAGGAACGCCTCATGTCATTCACCATCGGGCACACTCTCCCATTGATGATCTATTTAAGCAGCAACAAGTTCAGATCTTTCCCGCTGATGCTCTGACAGTTTATCGCTTCCTGTTCTTCAGTACCACCACCCCGACATCCACCTACAAGCCTTGTTTAAGGGGGTTCAATACGTTTGCTCATAGATCCCCAAAATCTGTATTTAAGAAAATATCTGCTGGAAGTGATGAGGTCAGAGCCTAGATGCCAAACTCAAGCGATGTTTGGCTGCTGTATTAATACACCTTTAAGATCATGAGTGGTGGCGTCGACACCAGCACTGCTGACTCACAGGTTTCAATCCACATTCCGTCTGTGTTTAGGGAGATTGGTGACTCTAAAGTGATGACAATGAAGATCTTAACCTGAAGAAAAGAGGTAAAAATGTCTTAGCAGTTGAATTGTGTCTTTCTATGTGGGTTTAGAGAAAGCGTTCGACAGAGAGCCGAGGGAGGAGTGTGGGATTGTAGGAGGGACATTCAAAGGAGGAAGTCTGGAGTAACAGGAAGTTGTACCAGACATGTAAGAGAACAGCATGATATCAGTAAGGTGTGCAGTAGGAGTGCAGTTGGGTTCAAGGTGTGGGAGGGACTGCACCAAGGATAATCTCTCTTCCCCTTCTTGTTTAATTAGGGGATGGACAGGCTGACACATGAGGACAGGCAGGACTCTACATGGACTATGATGTCTGGGACGACATTGTGATTTGTAGTGTCAGCATGTAGAGGAAGTGGAAGAGGTGGCGGTACGGGCTGGAGAGAAGAGGAATAAAGATCAGTCGCAGTAGGAAAGAATACATGTGTGTGAACCTTCGAGGTGGGTGAAGGTTCAGGAGTTTAAGTATTTGGGGTCAACTCTTCAGAGCAACGCGGTGTGTGGAAAAGGAGTGAAGAAACGAGTGCAGGCAGGGTGTAGTTGGTGTAGAGGAGTGTAAGGAGTTATCTTTGACAGACGAGTCAGTGTGAGTCAGCAGCAAGTGTGAAGGTAAACGTTTACAAGATGGTAGTGGGAGCAGCTCTGCTGGATGGTTTAGAGACGATGACACCACAAGAAGACAGGAGGCAGAGCTGGAGGTGTCAGAGTTGAAGATGTTCAGATGTTCTTTGGGAGTGATGAGGATGAACAGGATTAGAAAGGAGCACATCAGAGGGACAACCAAGTTTAGACGGCATGGAGACAGTCTAAGAATCTAAGAGAGGTCAGATGAGATGGTTTGGACACCTGAAGAGGAAGAAAGTGGATCTATTGTTTGAAGGATGCTGGAGATGGAACTGTCAGGCAGGAGAGAAAGAGGCAGACCGAAGAGGGGTTTTATAGATGTGGTGAGGGAGGACATGCAGTTGGTTGGTATGACAGAGGAAGATAGAGAAGACAGGGCAATATGGAAACAGATGATCCACTTTAGAGACCCATAAAGGGAACAGGAACAGAAGAAGAAGAAGAAGGAGACTCTAAATGACGCTCCTCTGATGTCCTGTCTCAGCTGGCTATATGACGTAATGATGACCTCACGTACGATGCCAAAAATATCCCTCTCTCTAACTAACTTTCTATATTTGCTAATATCGAATCCCTCCATCTTCTTTGGCCCAGCTTTTATTGTAACCCATCTGTCACAGAGATAGAAATCAACATTGGCCTTTTATGGATTTTAATATTTCACAAGCCAGTCGTGTTTACTCTCTTGTAAGATCATCCTGGTTTCGGTGTATTCTTTTATCTAAATCTGAGCCTGGTTGAAGATAGACGGGGATGGATGAGCAATTTGTTGGCAGGATAGGAAATGAAGCTTCCTGCTTTTTATTGCGATGCTGGTGAGATCACATGACACAGCTTGGGACTTGTGGCTTATTGGAGAAGAAGAAGTGACTCCTGGCGGTTTCTTCACACATTTCTCAAACTCCATCATACGATTTTTATGTTCCTCATAGAAATCTCCAAGTATAAGATGATTTTAAGATTATAAGATTGTTTGTTTCTTCTTCGTCATGAGATGAGATCGTTATTGAGGGTTTAAGATTTTCTATAAAACACTTATCCGATGGTTTGATGAAATCTTTATCAGTTAATCACAATATATATACATATATTTATTTATTTTTCCCAATTAATTCTTAATATGACTGTGGTGACTCCACCGGATTCCGAAAAAGTGTCTTTTTATCTAAGCTTGTAAGAAAACCACTATTTTTCTAACTGGGTTTATTACCTCAGTAAACATTTTCTTTCTCATATCTCATCCCTCATTTCTCTCTCATCCCTCCGCAGAAGATCGTGGGTGAGGACGCGTTGGATAAACGGAAGCATTAATGTCTGAAGGAGCAGGTTACTGCTCTGAGGAGAGGCCAGAATGTTGGCACTGAGGTGAGGAGGCGGAGGTCACATGACAGCAATTGATGGCTGTTTGTGATTAAGGGACTAAGCCAGCTTCCTGCCGGCGTGACAATCTTGTCTCTGCTTGTGTAACGATGGACTAGGCACTGACTATTTCATACACCTCCGGAAGATCCTTGGACAGGACTTACTGGACAGTAACAGACGTTGTTTTTTTTTACTTTAGGGACTCTGACAGGTCACATAAGAAGATAAGAATGAATAGAAATCATTTATTGATCACATACAGACATACACAGTACAACATAGTGAAATGATTTCTCTGCATATGTGCCACCCCTGAGAGAGCGCTGGACGGCCCCTTTGAAGCGCCCGGGGGGTCAGGGTAATCAGCATGAACGCTCAGGGTTTTATGGCATTGTTCGAATTCACTGTTCGTAAAATAAAGTTGGGTTTAAAGTCAAAAGACTCTTAATTCACTCACATATTTCACTTCTCATATCTGTCTCTCACATCTGTCTCTCATATCTGTCTCTCATTTCACCTCTCATATCTACCTCTCATATCTACCTCTCATATCTACCTCTCATATCTACCTCTCATATCTACCTCTCCTATCTACCTCTCATATCTACCTCTCATATCTACCTCTCATATCTACCTCTCATATCTACCTCTCCTATCTACCTCTCAGATCTGTCTCTCATATCGTCTCTCATATCTACCTCTCATATCTACCTCTCATATCTGTCTCTCATATCTACCTCTCATATCTACCTCTCATATCTACCTCTCATATCTACCTCTCATATCTACCTCTCATATCTACCTCTCAGATCTGTCTCTCATATCGTCTCTCATATCTACCTCTCATATCTACCTCTCATATCTACCTCTCATATCTACCTCTCAGATCTGTCTCTCATATCTACCTCTCAGATCTGTCTCTCATATCTACCTCTCATATCTACCTCTCATATCTACCTCTCATATCTACCTCTCATATCTACCTCTCATATCTACCTCTCAGATCTGTCTCTCATATCGTCTCTCATATCTACCTCTCATATCTACCTCTCATATCTACCTCTCAGATCTGTCTCTCATATCTACCTCTCATATCTACCTCTCATATCTACCTCTCAGATCTGTCTCTCATATCTACCTCTCAGATCTGTCTCTCATATCTACCTCTCATATCTACCTCTCATATCTACCTCTCAGATCTGTCTCTCATATCGTCTCTCATATCTACTTCTCATATCTACCTCTCATATCTACCTCTCATATCTACCTCTCATATCTACCTCTCATATCTACCTCTCAGATCTGTCTCTCAGATCTGTCTCTCATATCGTCTCTCATAGAGAGGCAGCCCATATTCAGGTTGAATCTGCTCGTGGTTTCTGCCTGGTAAACAGCAGTTTCTCTTCACAACTGTCACCAAGTACTCTCCCATGGAGGAATACCTCCACAAGATAAAGAGTGTAGTCTTGACCTGCTCTGTAGAAAAGTGTCAGAGCAAAAGTATTTCAATCATCTGATCAAACTGTAGAATCAGTGAAGAGTGTAAGATCAGTCAGATTAGACGGCTATCAGACCGGCTGCTATTCACATTTTCCATTCAAATACCCGACCTGTCAGGTAGCCCTCATTCAGACCCTGCAAAATTGTTTCCTGAAAAATGAAATGAGAAAAGAGAAAACGTTTGGGGGGGTCGGAAGTACAATGTCTCCATGACCTTTAGTTTGAAATGGCTGTAATCTTGGTATTTTCTGTCCACGCACGTGAATCAAGGTTTGTGTCGGGAAATGTCACACTGAAACTTGGTGTTCTGACTCAGCCAGTAGAAATATTAAAATAAGAGGGAAGCTGAGGGTGCAGAGAGACTTCTAGAAATAACTGAAAGTCCAACCTGGCAGATTGAGTAAGAAAATAGACAACATCATGTGGTTGTCGCACAGAACAGACAGCCAGCAGGCCGGCTGAAGAGGAACCAGGCTGTGAGAGACATTTGCTGACCCAATCTCATCATTGGTGGCAAGGAGTGATCCCACACACACACACACACACACACACACACACACAACCCTTTTCTGGTTGAGCACATTTTGACTATTTCTTCTTGAAAATGTGACTGAATGTGTTTATAATAAAACCCAGTGGCAGCAGGTATGCTAAAGAGCAAGGGGCCAAGGATGGAGCCCTAAGGGACACCACAAGTAGAAGTGACCAGAGAGGATTGAGAACGTTTAGCATATAACAGCATGTGACGACGTACTAAATAGAACTGTGTAATATGATATAACCAAAAGAGTCGTTTTTTTTTTTATGTCATACAACTTTTCATCCTGAAATCTTTTTTTTACTATTTAAAAACATGCTTGAACAAACAAGTTGCCATTTGATGCAAATTGTAGAGCATCAAAGATATTAAATGCCCCCAAAAGTAATAAATTCTACAAAGAAATCATTTTTTCCTTCTTTTTCTTGGTGAAGACTATAAAGGTTAAAATAAAAAGTTCATTCAAAAGATAATACAGTACCACTTTAAAGTAGGACTACCTTTATAGATGTTTTATAACTGGTTTATAGTTAGCTTGTGAATTAGGTTTTAACCCTAACACCTTATAAATCATTAATTAACTACAACAACCAACTTATATTTCTGCAATTCCCCCACCGTGGGTCTAATAAAGATTTATCTTATCTTATCTTATAATACCTGTATACACAGGGTCACTGGACTCACCTGGAAAGATTAACTTATTATGTCAGTATAATGTTTTATTGTTACATCGCTGAAAGTGAGCACATCTTAAATCATGGAGCCAAAGTGCATTAATGTCATGTTGACTTGAAGGACATGAAAACCCTTTGTCCTGTGGTTTTCTTACAACCGCTGTGAACCACAAGCTACAAACTTGTTTTCCTCGCGGGACAAAGAGCGGTGTGGCGGAGCGAAATTGGCCACCGCCATGACAAAAAACAACCAGGCAGGAATGTTAAACCCTTCAAACGTCAGGAAACTCAATTAGTTTCACACTTATTTCCGTTCCCCAACGCAGCGGCGGTCCTCTGAGATGTCTGAAGCACAACACCTCCCTCAAATCGTGTTGGTAAGCCCCTCCTTTTGGTGACCACTTTGGCAGCCCACCATAAATCCTTCACGACAAACTCTATAAACTTCTCTGGGCTTGAATATTTATGGATGCCTGTGGTTCCCCAGAGTGCCGTTTTCTGTCTGGGGTTCAACACATGACAGAATTTTTCTCTGGCCTGTTACAGCTCTCATGGTGGAGAGAGCCGGCGAGTGCAGCCATGGTGGTCTGCTCGGATTGGGTCGTAAACAAAATGGTCCCCCCCCCTCCGCCGCAGTAAAAGAGAAGCAACGCAGAAGTGGTAACAGGGAGTTTTGAGAAAATCCATATCGCCGGCGTTAACCAACATCTCAGACAGTCCGCGGCTCCGAGTCCCATGGCTCACGCCGCTCAGGCTTCCAGAATGTAATCAAGTTCAAGTCTTTTAATCAAACACAGAAGATGAAAGGTAGGAAGAAAATCACCTCAGGTTGTATTATCTCATGAAATATCTGCCCCAAAAAAAAGTCACTCAACTCAAATGACTTTGATGGAAAGTTGCCAGTATCTGTTTACAGCAAGACACAGAAGTGGGCGAGCAAACCCGGCTCAGCGTCGCTGCTAATATGCTGCTAATATGCTGCTAATATGCTGCTAATATGCTGCTAATATGCTGCTAATATGCTGCTAATCTCCACAACAGTGTTCTGAGCGGCAGAGTGACGTTAAATGCTCACGAACACGACTGAATGCTGTAAAGCGAAGTCTCACATTCTGTTTCCCGCTCTTTGTCAGCTGTAATTGTCTCTGCAGTGTTGGCCATGATGATGATTTTCAGATGTCTCTGCTCTTTTTGTCTTGAGAAAACAAACAATTTTGCAACGTCATACGAGGAGTGAGGAAACAGGAACACTCTTTTTTTCTCTGCTCACATCTGGACGCCGTTTAGATGTTTGTTTTATCAGAGGAAATGCTTAGCAGAAGTTCAAAACCAAAATTACAGATTAGTGAATCATCAGTGACGACAAAAAGAACATTTACATCACAATTCCCATCATACAAAAGTAGGTTCTAAAAACCCTGTCATTACATAATCACCACATCATGATTGTTTTTAGCTAATCACAATGACTTTCATGTCGTTTGTAGGGTTGGGAATTGCAGTGGACTTTGATATTACCATATATAGCCGGACCCACATTTGGGAGATTGGGGTCCGATCCCAGCCAGTAACTACATGGGCAAGAACCTCAAACTCCACCTCCACCCGTGAAGAGTCTCAGGTGCTGCTCACTGCTTCTTCAGGGATGCGTCAAACGTAGAGAATGAATTCTTCTTCTTCCTCTTCTTCGTCTTTCGGCTGTTCCCTTTTGGAGTCCCCACAAACCATCATCAGTTTCATTCCACAGTTTTGAGGGTAGCCTGCTGATTAACAGCACCAGTAATGGTTGTTGTTTACTTGGGCCCCTGGTACCAGGACCAATCCAGTTAGGAAACCTCTTTTGTGTTCATTTTGTAGTTTTACCCTTCATCGATTCAACATCACAGGAGACTGAGGTGGCGATCACAGCCGACGAAACCAGACCTGCACTGCTTCTCTACGCACCACTTAAAATAATGTTCTGGGGGCCTCCAAGGCCTCTTAGCGCCCTTGGATATTTTTTAGCACAGGAAGAAATGTTGCCACACCTCATGAAACACAAGACACAGAAATGTCTTTGTGTTGTGTCATGTATTTGCGAAGGTGTTAACATGTAGTATAGTGGAAGTGGCACACACGCCGCTACTGTCCGGGTTCAGCCGTTCCAAACTTTTGAGCCGGCTGGAAAAAAATTTTTTTATACGAGTCTCTTGACGCCGCCTGACGGCCGTAATGCTCGGCTTTTATTTTTCACAATCATTTTCACTCTAATAACACTAATTCCCTCGTTTTTTTCTTTGGGATTCATAAGTAATACGTCTTTAAGGAGGTAAATACTATTCATGGAGGGCGGCCAATACCCTGCAGAAGAAAAATAACTTGCGAGTAATTTCCCCCAGGAGTCGGTGGATGCATAAAGCCGGTCTGACGGGGCAGAAAGAGAATGTTGGCTGGATTGTGTGAGGAGTGTGGATGATGCAGGTGGCGTGTGCGCTGACATGATTGCATTAACAATCAACCAGATGTAATTATCGATTTCCTTTCCAACATGACGCCACTTTTTTTTCTCTACCAATCCCGTTATTGAATGTTGTGGGACTGAGCTTCACTGTATTCCTTTCCATCCTCTCCATTTTCCCATTTCCTGTCTAAAAGCTTGCGGTTCGCTCAAGCAAGGTTCATCAACAGGCAATGTGTCATCGTCAGTGGGCAATTACGAACACCTGCTTACCTCATTAGCCAGTGTGGTTTCCGCGGAGGTGGGCCGTCGCGACCAGCGAAGCATTCTCTGCTGGGCTTTTTACCTTATAATGTAATATTTATTTTGAGTAATACAGTGTTCATTTTACCCCATCAGTCTATAAAAACATGATTATTTTGCTTCTCTCTCCTTAAGTTCATTGGTTCTCAGCTGGTCTGGCATCGGGACCCACCATCAACCCCTTAATGACAAGCCGCAGCCCAAAATCGAGGAAAATTTTCTACTTCTCAAATGTATTTAATGAAAAGATGGTGCAGTTTAAACCTGAGATAGTTCAGATTATTCCAGTATGCCAACACAAAAAGAACAAGTGTGATTTTAAACCGACCATCGAGCCGTCTTCGAAAGTGCTCAACAGGTTTTGATGTTTTTCCTTCCTTGTCCTCAATGTATCAAAATCAATCAAAATCCATGTCTCACGTAGTCGGTGTCGCGCTTTCGTCTCGCCAGGCTCAATTAGAAAAATGAAAACTAACTTTGTGGGTCTTCTTCTATGCTTTGAAATGGAGGGTGTCAACTAGGATTACAGGGCATTATCGCCACCTACTGTTAAGGAGTGTGAATAGACTGCAGACCGCTGCATTAAAAAAAACCTTCAAAATAAAAGCACAGGATTCTTTTTTTCTTAATGTTTTTTTTTTTTGCCCATGTAAGGCTACCCACTGGAAAAGGGATCGCGACCCACTTTTGAGAATCACTGCTTTAGTCGCACTGAGAGTTTTTTGTCCATTCAGATTTTCCACCTGTTCTGTCTCTGGGTGAGCCGTCTCCCCCTGAGCCCTTCAGGACTGCAGGTGTCGCTGTCTGTTACTAAAACACACAGGTGATTGTCATCTTTTTTAACCAATGATAATGCGAGTTTGAAAAACAAACAAAGATGGGATTTAGCAGCAACTCAAGGAAGTGTGATGGACACCTTGGGTCAGTTCACGCATCGCTTTAAATCTTTATAATCTGGTATGCATTTCAAACCTGAACATGAACTTCCAAAAATATGACCTCCAGTGTCTTGAATCTCCTCTGGAATAAAAATGAGGATTACCAGGGGCTCCTGGTTACGACGTGTTAAACCGTGCACACATTGTGCTGTGGAATTTAAACTAGTCGCCTGCGGACAATGGATAGCCTCTGGGTTTACTGCAGACACAGTAACATTACACCTAGGATGGAGTTCCATCCATGCATTTTCTTTAACCGTTAATCCCGTTCAGGGTCGTGGGCGGGCTGGATCCTATCCCGGCTAACATTGGGCGAGAGGCCTGGACGAGCCACCAGTTCATCACACATAGAGACAGACGACCACTCACGCTCACAGTCACACCTACCGACGATTTAGAGTCATCAATTCACCTATATGACACGTTTATGGACTGTGGGAGGAAGATGGAAAACCCAGACAGAACCCATACAAACACGTGGAGAGGAAGCCCTGAGGCCTAAGGATTTTAAGACGTGGCTACTGTACCACCGTCTGTTTACAACCCCCGCCGTCCGGTCGGTCTGGATATATTAAATTAGGTAGGCATCAAAATAAAAGCACCATTGTTTGCACGAGCACCCTAAGGAGCAAATCTTCTATAATTTGACGGCAGGGACCCTTTTTGACCAGTTCACCGCCAGCGATAAAGCTAATCAAGCTAGCTTTTGACAAACACAATCAAAATTTCCAAGGTAAAGGCCGAGTAAAGCCTCATTCAGTTTTCTCATTTCATGTTTGTCGGCGCTGTCGGCGTGAGTTTGAAAGCAGGATAGCTCAATTTCATTTTCAACCACGTTGAAGCAGAGCAGCATCGTCCTCTTTCTTGGAAGGCTTTTTATTCAGTTACGCTCTACCTGAAGTGTATATTTATGGACTTTAAGCCTGACTTAAAGTGGACTTTAAGACCGACTTGAAATGATTGAAACACCCGACAGGGTCAATTCATGTGGTGACATGGAAGATAATAGAAATGTGTCTCCTCAGTTGTGTTGCTGGTATATCTGCATGCTTCTAACATGTCTCACGTGATCAAAGCAAGGATGTCAAAGTCCATTGGAAGGGTTAATATAAATGCATGAACATTTCTCTAACCAGTAGTATATTAAAATGGTCTTATATCATGTGTCTGCGTTAAACTAAATATCACGTTTTTCGTGCTGCGATGTCTGCAACTCATTTTTCTGGTAGTTCTGTTTGCAAAAAACAACATAATAGCCTCACACAAAGCCGTGTCATCATAGTTTTCACTTTTAGCCCATTCACATGGTAAGTGTACGAGGAGCGTTTTCAAAATATTACACTCTGGCAGCTGGTCATAAAAGTTTGGGTTTTTCAAGTCTCCTAAACCTTTATGACGCGTGAATAACAAGCTAAAATAAGAAAAAGACTTTTTCTCGCCGTTTTCTGGCGAACATGAAAACAGGCTTTGAGGTGGCCATCGGGAAGTTTTTCCAGCATGGATTTAGAACACGTATAAATGATGAGCAGCCTCTCCGTGTCAGACAGTCAGACGCTTAAAATAGTCTCTGTGCTCCTACAAATGAGTTTCCTCAGTCCTGCAGTCTGTTAACATTCCTCTGTTCCAGAGCCTTGCAGAGACCGGCTGAGGTGTTTTTGCATTCTTGTTCGCGGCGAGGCAGCAGTGGGGTAAAAGCTATAAATTATTTATCCACTGGTTTTGTAGCGTGGATACACTGGATGCTAATAAACTCCTGCTATGTTTGATCTCTTCTGTCTGCCTGTGCTGAAAATAACTGATGGTGACTGAGCTGTAATTCAAAGCAGCTCCTTCATTCTCCGTCTGGTTGTTGATATGATTGGAAACTGGAACAGGTTTGTTTTTTTGGAAATGTATTACACCTTCAGATGCGAGTGTTGAGTTAGTGTTGAATGCATAAACCTGTTGGATGCATTGTAGGTATATAGATTTGACAGAATGTGTATACTAATTTCTTTTTCCCACTGGTCTTCACAAAATGATATCTAATTAGTCATAAACAAACCATAAAGACTTTGTGTCGGACAAAGTTAACCACTGATAAACAGCATGTAGTGCTGCTTGTGTGTTAACCTCAGGGATGTCACAATATCAGATTTTAGTGTCAAGATTATTGTCAGAGAAATAGTCACGGTTTCACAGCTGTAATGATTATCGACACTATTGACGGAAAAGTAACCATGGTAACCAGATAATATACCCCCTCACTGACATGTAACCATGGTAACCATATAAAACAGCAACACCTTGACAGGTAACCATGGTAACCAGGTGAAATATCCACAACTTGACAGGTAACCATGGTAACCAAATGATATATTCACTGAAATTGTCAGTGGTTATAATGATCTGGCTGAAGAGTCTGTGTCGTGAAGGCTAAATATCTCTAAATCGATTGTGTTTAACATTGAATTTGATTGCTAATATAACGGAACCGGTACGGTTCAGTGCCGTGACGAACTCGGACTGGATTTTTTCCAAGTCTCAGTGAGACACTCGATCGGTGGAGACCACATAATTAATAATTGGAAATGACATCACACTCGTCTTGATGGAGAGATTTCCTTGCGACTCACACATTTCCATGCCCTGCGTCATACTCTGTTTTGGGTTATAAATCAAGGTAAACTGCAAAAAAAAAATGCTGTACGAGACTTTAATATGTGTTATTTTATTCACGTAAGAGTAAAGGCACTAGAACATTAAACAAATTAAAAATAAAAACTAGGCCTGCAATGTTTCAGCAAGGGTAAATCCCTCAAAATCCTCCAATCCACTGTGTTCCAAAAGCTTATTGGACTCTCAAATTAAATGTGAAGTTATGTCCTGAAATAATGAAAATACATTTTTATTATTTCAGGACATATCATTTTTGTCAGGAAGTCTTTGGTGCTCAGACTCTTCGGGGTAACTCTGATGGAAGGGTATCCTCCCTGAGCGACAGCAAGCTGTGCAGCCTTGATACCGGTGGTGGTGGCGGCTGATGATTCTGGTGAGACTGAATGAATGATGAGGCTGATGGGTAGGTGAGGGACTGGCTGGAAATAGGGACATGGACGGCGCTTGAACCAGCAGCATGAAACTAGATGACTGGAGAGAGAGAGACATATTTAAAAAGACGACTTCCAAATGATAGGCTAACCATGAAGGTGTGTCTCTGTGACACTGGATGGATGTGGCTGACTGATGAGCACCGCTGATACTGAACAAAGGCCCAGCCCATGAAGCAGGAAACTGACGCTGAGCGTAAATGTGAACGACAGAATGCTATTGAAAAAAAGAGAGAAAGAGAAAGAGATAGTGAGAGTGGTTGGGGGAATGGTGCCAGGGAGAGAGAGAGAGAGTCAAATCAGCCGCGTGGGGCCTTTGTTGAATTGATCGCTCTGCCCTCCTTATCTGCACTAGCTGGACCAGGATACAGAGGGACGGAAAATATCATATATTGAATGAAAGTTGATTGATGGTGTGTAAAATAAAGACCTGCCGGCTCCATCAGCGCCGTGCGTCGGTGAGAAAACCCACCGAGCGAGCAGCATTTAATGCCACAGCAGACCTTGAGAAAGGAAGGGAGTGAATGCATCACTTCCCTTTGCTTTGTACATAATTAGCCGCTTTCCAGCTCTGCACATAAGGCTTTAAATACAGAGGCATAATCTTAACAGTTAGGAGCTAAAATACAAATGAGGGATTAAAGAGGCTGAAAAACAATGGAGGTGAAAAATGAGAGCCGGTCTAATTAAGATCTCAATCACTCAATTAGACTGAGGAGCAGGAGAAACAAATGGCAAATAAATTCTTTCATTATTTCAAGCGGTTTAATTGCTCCAAGACGAAGCACTGACATCTGGCATGCCCCTCCAGACTCCTGTGTGTGTGTGTGTGAGTGCGTGTACAAGTGCGTGTGTGTGTTAGTGTACAAGTGTGTGTGTGCGTGTGTGTGTGTACAAGTGTGTGTGTGCGTGTGTGTGTGCGTGTGTGTGTGGTGCAACCATACAGAGGGATTGGATGGGCGGGAGTTCAACAGTGAGTGTGCTTTTACTGAGCCCTGACTGAGTTTATGAGCGTGAAACTGCCCTAGTGCAATGGAGCAGCAGCCTGGCTTATCCATCTGCACTTCAGCCACATGGTCAGTGGAGAGTGGTTGAATAAAAAAAAGGATTGGGGGCCATTTTTTTTTTTTTCCTTCTTCTCCGGGCAGAGCCTTGAGACAGAGATGAGGCCATTTGCTCTTTGAGTGGGAAGGGATGCGGTTTCTGTCAGAGCACAAACATGCGGCCCGAGTGTCGATAGACAACCTGGGAGACTTTGTGAGGGACAGGAACTGCGGTTGTGGCTTGAGGTGCCGTGCCAAAAACAAAGACAGACTCAAAGGGAATGTTAACTTCTCTTCCCTCAGCCTCTGTTTCTCAGTATTCAGCTGCACCACGTCTTGTTATGATTCTGTCTAACCACTTCCTCATGCTGCTGGCAGAGAGGTCAGGGTTCAGTCAGGTCCTCCGTCAGCCAGAACAGGCTGCACCAAACCAACCAGTTGCTCTGGAAATAACAACTGGAATTTCTCTGTATAGCAACTATTTTTTTTTTTCTTCTTCTCCTGCTTCTGCTTCCGAACTCTCTCCGTTCCCTCCTGTGCGCCGTAGCATATTTTCAGCGGATTTGTCTTTGAGCTGACCTTGTTCTCCGCACCCTGCATGCATGTCAGGATCACACTCCCGCTGCCTGATCTTTATCTGAGACGAAAAAATGCATCTGAAAGAATTTTGAAATGAACAGTCACAGATTTAGAGGCAGGATTCATAAAACAAGCCGGATATGTTGCACAATAATGATGAAATCTTTGAAAAATGTGATACATAAATAAACAGGTAGAGTGCCTGCAGCAGCACCGATGGGGGTAGTGTTTCCTTGATCTCAACATACTTAGATCAAATCTCAGTGCTGTCTGTGGGGAGTGTCTGTCAGGGAACCAATGCACTCTTTTTGGTCTCAGCTACATCAAGAACAGATAGAAATGTGCTGCCCTCTGTTGGTAGACATGAATACTGCAGCTGGAAAAACAAGGAACAATAAATGTATTATCAAGTTTAATAACAGGTACATAAACACATTTAAACATAAAAATAAACCTATATATGTACAGGTTAACTTGTCAGATGTATTAACTTGTAGCTTTTCTGTTGCAATATGTTCCTATTGAAATTTAAATAGCAAAAACAAGCTTTTGAAATTAAAAAAGGGAACAAAAATAATAAAATCAACAACAAAAAAGAACCGTTCATTGCATTTTTTTTTTTTTACAATTAAACCAGATATGGAGTAAGTTTCTGAACATTATAACAGGGATAGCACAGACGGTGTAGTAAATGGTGTGAACAATAATAAATATATCTAATATTATAAACATTTCCATGGTAAAATGTTTGTGTATTTCATGGGAAGTAAATAACATATTTTTTTATTTCTGTTATTTCCTTAGATAAAGTATGTTTGTAGAAAACTGTTTGACCCTTATTAGACCTTTTCTGCTTGTATCATGTTACATGATTGGGTTTAGTAAGTCCTCACATGCTTTAACATGACAGAAATAATCCTTCTCATCGTAAAGGACTTTCTCAATAACCGTTGTTAATGCCTTGGCCTCCCGCGGTGTCCCCCAGGGCTACATCCTTGGCCCCTTTCTCTTTAGCATATACATTGTTGCCACTGGCTGATATTAGAAACAGGTTCAGTTTAGTGCCACACACTTTCCAATAAGGAATAGTGACTCACAATAGCAGCGGTGGGTGGTGAGGAACGGAGCTCATTGTTGGAATAAGCCCATGAGGGGAAAAACTCCCGGCCTGATTGAAGACGTCCAGGTGTCCAGGTGTCCAGGTGTCCAGGTGTCCAGGTGTCCAGGTGTCCAGGTGTCCAGGTGTCCAGGTGTCCAGGTGTCCAGGTGTCCAGGTGTCCCGAGGTGGAGGTGCTGAAGGGTTGGAGGTGAAACTGAAAATGACCAGCTGAATAACAGCAGAGAGAGAATATATTCAAAGGTTTAACAGTTTACAAAAGACGGACTAGAAGAGAAATTGGGAGCGAACAGGATTGGATGAAAGGAGAATGGGTGGTGGGCCGCTGACGCCTCATGATATCAGGAAACCTTCTCTGATGTTCAGGGAATACCGAATCTTCTCCTCACCCTCTCAGTTCAAACATATTATTAAAAACTGATAATAGCAGCAGTGAAAACCAAACACAGCACGCAGGAAGCAGACCTGACACTAGAAGGTCCAGATGTTTACATTTGAGCTCAGCGCCAGGAGGAGCCTGTTGGTGTTAATAGGTGGAGATGGGTGTGTGTGAAATACAAGTCAGCCAAGTGGGTAAAAAGATGTGGTTCCAGGCAGGCTCTCATTGGTAAGCAGGTGGGCTTCTGAGGTGTGTTTGCACTTTTCTGGCGAGGGCGTCCATGGAGTGACCACTCAGGCGGAGTTCAATATTTGTGGTGCAGATGATTTATAAATATTTCCCTTTGGTCTCGCCAAAGGGAACACGTCTGGCCTCAGGAAAGCTCCCTCTGAAGTCAGGCCATGAACATCAGGAGTGTGAGACACCTGTATACACACACACACACGCACACACACGCCGAATACGAATGTCTACTATAGGGCTGCAGCTCATCAGAGCCAGACGCCACTGGCTGGTCAGGTGACCAGGAGCGCCTCCAATGAGACTAACTGACTGGAATGACGGAAACATCCAATCATTGTTCATTTGAGTAAAAGAAACGAAAAAACGGTCGTTATCGAGCAAAGCTGAGATCACAGAGAGGCAAACGCTTTCTTACACACAAACACACACCGACTCAAATACACACACAGACACACACACACACACATTGGCCATAATTAAAACCACAAGTTAATGAGGAAAAAAAGGCAATTAAATGAGAGACCTGCACAGCAGGGGCGGACATTATGAGGATGAAGTGAGGAGTTACGTCTTCTTCTGAGAATGAAACGTTTTTGTAGTCCGCATTAATATTTAGTTGGTTTTTCCAGGTTTCCAGCTAGCAATTTGAGAAAAAATACTGACGTGAGATCGGTGGAAGAAGAACCTCATGGATCCCGTCTGGTCAAAAATGTTCATGGAATTTGATTTTGTGTCTTTAAAAACAACTTAAAATGTCTTAAACGTCAAACTAAAATAAGAATTTCAGGGAATAAAAGTCACTGAAAGAAAAAAGATGAAGTCATCTCATGTGTAAAACTTATAACTTACAGTTTCCTCGCAGTCAGACGATTGCTGTTAGTTGGTAGTGAAACCCCCGGAGACTGATAACAAAAGAATATATTAACGACCAATAGCTTACACGATTACACAAGTTATTGGAGGGTAATTTCTAAGTTTTACTTTTGAGGTTACTTTTTTTTTTAGTTTTTGTTTCGGTGAGTTTTATCCTCTCCAAATTCTTATTTCTCTTTGATATATAAGAAGCTTATTGCTTCTTTTCAAAGGCACAAATCTGATTCCACACGTTCTCCTTTCACGCGTCGTTGCTCATATCAGAGATTTGCTTCCATCAGATTTGGTTACTTTTGGAATTTCGTGTTCATAATTATAGCGATCGGTATCTAGCGGCGGCGGCGGCGTAGCGGTGAGAGAACCCTGGTGCCTCACTGAAAGAAGGTTCTGGGTTCAAAGGGGCCTTTGTACCCTAAATGTCCCTGGGTGTGAATGTGAGTTTGAACGGTTGGTGTTTGACTGTGAAAGTAACCGTCTTCTAAAATGGCGTGAAGGTGTAAACATATATATTTTTTGTACCTCCCCAACAGAGAAAAACTCTCAAGGTGTGAGAAATCACGTGTTTATATATAGTTACAGGTAATTACATAAAAGGACAGTGAATTCCCATAAGTTCAGACACTTTTTAACCTAGAAATCAACATCATTTCACAAATATATGCCATTTTTTTGGCATCGCTGTATAAATCTATAGGAAGCCGTTTAAAAAAAATATCACATGCTGATTTTAAGAGAAACTTTTTGCCACATTTATCTTTAAACAATCATTAAGACGCAGTTTCATAATTTATGAACTTAGTCATATTAACCTTGCTAGGAAACATGTGCTAAATAAAATGTCTCAATATTAAACATCATATATGAATAAAAATGTTAAAATCTAAATGTAAATATTAAATCTAAATCTAAATTTCTATGTCCAATCTAAATATTATATATAAATCTTTTCATTAAAATTTCCTCATTTTATTCAGCACATATTTCATAGGAAGGTAAAAATGAGTAAAAAAAAGTGATTTTAAAGATTTGACATTGCTTCTTAAACGTTGTTTGGAGCTAAATGTGGCAAAAAGTTGCAGATAAAATCAACATGTGCTCTAAAATCAAATGGTGTCTCTTATAATCCATGTTTTGCAAAATGGTTGAAGTTTGTAATTTAAGTTTTCATGCCGGAAATATCTGTTATTTAAACAGAATAATACTTTTACAGTGACATTGTGGTGTTTTTCTGTTAGTTTTACCAAAAGTTTGTGTTTTTATACTGTAACATTCTTTGTTTTCCACATATTCTGACTTATTAAAATGAATTTACATACTTTTTCTTTATTTATGTTATTAAGAATCAGGAGAGATAGAAAGATAGAATGGCACCTTCATAAAGAAAACAATTTAAACCCACAATCTTAATATCAGGATGTCAGAATTGAAGCCTACACAAAAATGGAATGCGTGTTTTATTTTGTTTTTCTGATGCCTATGTGACCAAAAATAGGAATTGTATATTTGAGTCCTATATCCCAATATGGTGAAGTATCTTTCTAGACAATGAATTAGAAATAAGAGGTTTAAATGACAGAATTCAAACAATAAAAAATATAACTTCAAACCAAAAATCACCAAAATTAAGTCACCAAAAAGTTTCTTTATGATTGTGGGGGAAAAAAACACCATCCCAACTGACATAACTCAAAATAAGCACTAATAGTGTCATAGATCATTTAAAACATGTTTGTAGAACCATCAGTTACAACGTGTGGAACTTTTAGCTGGAGACACTTTATCTCATGACATCATGTTTTATAAGATCAGCGGACGATATGTGTGAAATCCACACAAAGAACCTGCAGCTGTCAAATACACGCCGTGAATTAAAAAATGTCATTTCTCTCCAGAGTGTAGCGGCGTTGAAGCGTGACCTAATCTACGGTGGAAATATTTAGACACCAGCAGCGCGCCACGGAACTAAAGGAGTATTTTACCTTAAACTTTTCCATCAGTAAAAATATCCAAACATCGAAGCAGGTAAGTCCGCACAAACGTATTCTTTCTGACGCACATGCTTCAAATCAAAATCAAATCTAATCAAAAGTCATCCAGGATCAACTTCATCATTTTATCCTTTACATCGGACACTTTCTTGAGTCGGATCCAGGATGACTAAAGATTTCCAAATGTGGGAGAGAGAGAGGAACAACTGAACACAGATGTCTTCTCCTTACAGCCTGTTTACATCTCCTGAACTCCTGCCCAGAGTCAAATTTTCTTTTATGTGTCTAATTAGATGACAATGTGGCCTTGTATAACTCATTGGGCTCCTAACCATGGCGGCTCCACGCCATAAAGCTGATTTGAAGTCAGACCGAGTTAATATCTACGATCCGACATGACAATAACTCAGCCGGATGAAACCTGAGCTGAGACAGGAGACGGGCTCTGGGTGTTTGACCTCTTGACCTCTCTATCGCTGAGGTACCAGCACGGCTGAGGAAATTAACTCCCTGCACCACTACATCATCATCATCAGCCACTACAAAGCATCGCTTAGAGCTAGTGCATGCTGGGAAAAAAGTAATTTGGGTAAAGAGTAGCTCCCCAGTCTGAGTGGAAACAGTGGGAGAATGTTCAAAAATACCAAAACACCAAGAGTCTGGTTACACACTCACACACATGAGTGTCTTATTCAAATATTAAGTACGATGATCATGTGACCAAATAAAACACCCACAATGCATTGCAAACATGGTCATCATTCATGTTTATTACAAAGTGCACAGAGTGGGACCATCAATCTTATTTTTACTGTAATTGAGTGACAAAAGCCACTTTGTTTCTTTCATATTAAGACAGCAGGAATGTTAAAGGAATAGTTTGAGACTTTTGGAAAAATACATGTATATAAATACTTATTACGTGAATTTATGGCCAAACTGATCCGTTTTATCCAGCGGACGGCTTTCATCTCCCCTCGTTTACATTTACTGTAAATCTCTTGAAACTGTTCAGAAGTATCGTTTACAGCAGCTGTGTCACCAGATCCAAAACGAGACGCCGTCTTCTTCCGGTTTTAGCTTATCTCCATTAGATTATGTTTATTTCAGAATTCATTTGGTAGATTTTATTCACGACCTCTGAGGCCAGCTCCGGATTAGCGCCTGAATGCATCTCTGATCTTCTGACATCTTATGCTCCGATTCATAAACCGAAGGTTCTGATAGTCGTTCCACAGTCCAGCTTAAAGAGCAGCTGTGACCGGACCCTTTCTGTCAGACCCCCACTATCTGGGCCAATCTAACCTAAGAGATCAGACGGACAAGATTCTTATCCTCTTTCAAAAATGTGTTTATATATACTCAGTGAGATTTTACTCTGAATTTGATTGGAATGATCTGTTAAATCACTTTTTTTTTAAAACTTTGTTCTCATCTTTTTTTTGTCTGAAGCAAATTGTTTTTCCTTCAAACTAATAATATATTTGAATACATTTGTGTCACTGTATAAATGCATACATTTTATTTTCTTAATCCTATTATAATTATTATAATAATAATAATAATAATAATTACATGCTTCAGACGCAGAAACAAGCAAACTCTTCTGACGGTGCTGGAATTTGGGCCCATTCTTCTCTACAGTTCTGCTGCAGTGAAGACACGTCGGAAGGTCTTGAGCTGTAACAATTATTCCCTGTAGCTCACGGAGAAACTCTTCATGTCAGCGATCCGTTGGACCTGAACCGCTACCCGACCTGCCATTCAAAGACGCCAGGATAGAAAGAAGAGTGACTCACAAACATGAACATGAAATGAATGTCGGACTCACAAATTTTCATCCAGACCTCAGGGTGGGATCATTTACCAACAGCACCAACCAGCTTGAGGGGGCTCCTTTAGGACTGACCTGGTGCCCTCACCCTCTCTCTCACACTCCCTCACAGTCTCACTCTCTCTCACACACACTTCCTCACAGTCACCCTCTCTCTCACACTCCCTCACAGTCTCACTCTCTCTCACACACACTTCCTCACAGTCACCCTCTCTCTCACACTCCCTCACAGTCTCACTCTCTCTCACACACACTTCCTCACAGTCTCACTCTCTCTCACTCTCCCTCACAGTCACCCTCTCTCTCACTCTCCCTCACAGTCTCCCTCTCTCTCACTCTCCCTCACGGTCACCCTCTCTCTCACTATCCCTCACAGTCTCACTCTCTCTCACACACTTCCTCACAGTCTCACTCTCTCACTCTCTCTCTCACACTCCCTCACAGTCTCCCTCTCTCTCACTCTCCCTCACAGTCTCCCTCTCTCTCACTCTCCCTCACAGTCTCCCTCTCTCTCACTCTCCCTCACAGTCTCCCTCTCTCTCACACTCCCTCACAGTCTCCCTCTCTCTCACATTCCCTCACAGTCTCCCTCTCTCTCACACACTCCCTCACAGTCTCCCTCTCTCTCACTCTCCCTCACAGTCTCCCTCTCTCTCACTCTCCCTCACAGTCTCCCTCTCTCTCACACTCCCTCACAGTCTCACTCTCTCTCACACACTCCCTCACAGTCTCCCTCTCTCTCACTCTCCCTCACAGTCTCCCTCTCTCTCACACTCCATCACAGTCTCCCTCTCTCTCACACTCCCTCACAGTCTCCCTCTCTCTCACACTCCCTCACAGTCTCCCTATCTCTCTCACTCTCCCCCGCCCTCTCTCTCATTCTCACAGTCCTTCACCCACTCCTTGTCTCTCACACTCCCTCACAGTCTCCCTCTCTCTCACACTCCCTCACTCTCCCGCTCTCTCACACTCCCTCACACTCTCCCGCTCTCTCACTCTCCCCCGCCCTCTCTCTCATTCTCACAGTCCTTCACCCACTCCTTGTCTCTCACACTCCCTCATAGTCTCCCTCTCTCTCACACTCCCTCACTCTCCCGCTCTCTCACACTCCCTCACACTCTCCCGCTCTCTCACACTCCCTCGCCCTCTCTCTCATTCTCACACTCCTTCACCCTCTCCTTCTCTCTCCCACTTCCTCATCCTGTCTCTTTCTTTCAAACTTCCTCACATTCTCACTCTCTCACACACTCCCTCACAGTCTCCCTCTCTCTCACACTCCCTCACAGTCTTCCTCTCTCTCACACTCCCTCACAGTCTCCCTCTCTCTCACACTCCCTCACAGTCTCCCTCTCTCTCACACTCCCTCACAGTCTCACTCTCTCTCACACTCCCTCACAATCTCCCTCTCTCTAACACTCTCTCACAGTCTCCCTCTCTCTCACTCTCCATCACAGTCTCCCTCTCTCTCACACTCCCTCACAGTCTCCCTCTCTCTCACTCTCCCCCGCCTTCTCTCTCATTCTCACAGTCCTTCACCCACTCCTTGTCTCTCACACTCCCTCACAGTCTCCCTCTCTCTCACACTCCCTCACTCTCCCGCTCTCTCACACTCCCTCACACTCTCCCGCGCTCTCACACTCCCTCGCCCTCTCTCTCATTCTCACACTCCTTCACCCTCTCCTTCTCTCTCCCACTTCCTTATCCTGTCTCTTTCTTTCAAACTTCCTCACATTCTCCCTCTCTCTCCCCTTTCCTCACTATCCCATGCCCTCCCCCTCTCTCTCACGTTCCCTTATCCTATCCCTCCCTCTCACAGTCCCTCTCCCTTTCCCTCCCACACCCTGTCCATCACACTTCCTCACCCTCTCTCTCGCACTCCCAATCCCTCCCATTCCCTCCCATTCCCTCACTCTCACTCTCTTACACTCACTCTCCCTCTCTTACACTCACTCAACCTCTCCCACTTCCTCACATTCTCCCTCTCTGTCCCTCTTCCCCAACCTCTGCCTTTCTCTCCCATTTCCTTGCCCTCACCCTCTCCCTCACACTCCCTTGCAATCTGTCTCCCACTTCATCGCCCTCTCTCTCTCTCTCACTCAAACTCCCTCACATTTCCTTGCACTCTCCCTCTCTTACACTCACTCAACCTCTCTCTCTCTCTCTCTCCCACTTCCTCACCCTCTCTCACACTCTCCCTCACACTCCCTCTCTCTGACACTCCCTCACCCTGTCCCTCTCATATAGTAATAAGCTGGGGCAACTTTCTCTAAGTTTGTTGTTTGTTTGAAATCAGTCAACGATTTCAAATGTAATTATATCCCAGAACATCAGGGATATTTTTGAATAGCTTTCAATGTTTTTGGGCCATAATTTCTCAACCTCAAATCTGATTTACTCACAATTTGGAGCATGTGAATCCACACAAGGAGATCTGGTTTGTATACATCATGTCTTACTCAAAGAGTCCAAATTTATGCAGGAGGGGGACCTTCTTTTCTTTTTTTCTTTACAAAAAACAGACATAACTTCCTAACTGCGGGTGCAATTTAGTCCAAATTTGGTGCATATGAATTAAATCCAGGAAATCTATCTTGCTTGTTTCCCATTTCATGTAATAGTTCATATATTACTCCCGAGGGGGGATCTTTCTGACGAAAAACAACTTCACATTTAATTTGATGAGTTCAATCTGGGCGTTTACGTGTAAACCCCAGGGGATTTTAGGGTGGGGGGGGTGATATGCCCCTGTCGACGGAGATGACAGCAAAGGCCTCTCAGTCTTTTAGCTAACCAGCGATTGCACATGCGCTGAAAATACAGAAAAAGCAGAGAAACATTCAGTGGGTCTATCAAACCACATATATGGTCTCATGTGTTAGGCCACAAGCAAACATGCAAAACCGGCGCTATTTACCCTCGGAGAGTAACGGGATTGTTATAAATGAAGTGGTAGGAAAGATGACAGTTCTAAGAGGGAGAGGGAGACGTTGCGGTTTTGGGCCCATCTGTTTCTGGCTAAGGCAGGAAGAAAAGCTGAGCAGATACACCAAGCATTAGTGGTTAACCAACTACTAATGAGGGAAAAAGAAAAACACTGAGCTCAGATGAAATGGTGTAGCATACGGCGGTGTTCAATGTCCTTACTGGATTTCAGAGAAAGATAGCCAACACTCACGTAAACCCCATGTGTTGTGAGTCAGAATAAAGAGGAGGGTCTGTTTCTAATCTATCCATGCATGTGTTTTCACCCATGAGCCTTAGAGGGGCAGGAATCGCTTTCAGCGCATGTATCCATACGTCTTCTTCCACACCTTTGATACAGCGAATGTCCGCGCCCACAGCCGTCACTGCAGCCATGGCATGTAAATCTTCTGCCAGAGTTTTGGGACTTGAGGGTTTTCATTCTTCTTTTCCCTCATATACCCCCACAGCCATCCCCCCTCAAAGCTCTGGAATAAATCCTGGGAAATGAGAAGGCCTCCTGCCCCTCCTCTGCTACTCATTCCCAGGTGTGCAAATCACAGGTCAGCCCAGGATCAGAGAGTTCCACCGCCAGACTGTAAGACAGAGGAATAATAAATGACAACAGACAAAGAGCACAAGGGGGTGGGGGGGGTGGGGGTGGGGGAGTGGGAATATGACAAAGAAACAAATGGAAAAATGAATGAAAGAGTTGGGAGAAGCAGAGATCGGGCTTGGGAATGTGAACCAGGCTGGAACCATTCGATGCAAATCAGCACCATGTGTCGTCCGGAGAGTTATTATCCCATAAATGAACTTTATTGAGGCAACAAAGTGCTTCGGAGCTCTGCAAAAACATTAAAGGGGCCGCGTCTGTCTCGGCCCGGTTCCAAGAGTGGGCCAAGTCCTCAGGGGTCTAATGAAAAAAGAGGGGCCCCCAGCCCCGTGTTCACTGCCCCCCTGCGTAGAACCCCGAGCCGACTGGCCGGGACCACTTGAGTAATGGGCTATTAGAGACAGAGAAATAGTTAGCAATTACAGCGAGGAGACAAATACAGCACCGACGCCTTAAATAACCCGACTCGTAGAAGTGACCAGGGAGGAAGGAGGGCCTGATGAAAGGTGAAACAGCAGGAAGGAAGGAAGGAAACGGCAGGAAGGTGAAGACAATAAAATATGATATGATGAGACAGTGAGGCTGGATAATGTCCCTGTGTGCTTTGTTGTAATCTGATTACTATACTCCACAAGTACACCCCCAGCTGGATCTTACATCATGACGGAATCTTGGGAGTCCAATGTTCCTCCACTGGAGGAGAGGAGTCGGAGACGACACATATCACGTGAGCTGAAAATACCCACAGGAAGGCAAAAGTTGAAAATATTGTTTTACGAGTGGAGAGACGTTAAAAGTGACAGTTGTGCATGAGTAGAGTTTTACGAGATGTTGTATAGCTATCGATACCAAACGGCTGCAGAGGTGGCTCGCCGCCGTATGGGATGACAAACATTCGTGACAGGCCAGAGTGTATATAACCACCCGCCTACTTCCTCAGCCAGTTTACCGCTCCCGAGGCGTGCGGCGGCGGCCGAGGCTTATTCCAACATAAATAGTCCCTGATCCTCCTCGGGATGATGGATTTTATAAAGATGGGATTCTTTGCGGCCAGGAAAAGAGGTTACAATGGTAAACCAAATTGCCGCAAGTAGATGTTTGGGACTGATTAGGAGCCTGGAAATGAGATTAAAGAGAGTTCTAGCAACAGATTGAATTGTATTTGCCATAATTGCTGAGAACGGCTTATTCAGCGCAGACCGCAAAAAAGGGCATCGTAAAACTGAGGAAGGAGGAGGAGGAGGGAAGACTGCCACTTGAAACCAGGCAGTATTTACAAAGGAATGAAACACAGGACAAATCTTGTATCAATTAAAGTCTGTGTGTGTGTGTGTGTGTGTGTGTGTGTGTGTGTGTGTGTGTGTGTGTGTGTGTGTGTGTGCGTGTGTGTGTGTGTGTGTGTGCGTGTGTGTGTGTGTGTGTGAGAGAGAAAATAAGTTGGGATCAGGGATGAATTAGCAGTTACTCACAAACATCAAGCTCAACTTGAAGCTTGTGTTGTGTATGGAAAATGTACACACACACTCAGCCATAACATTACAACCACCTGCCTCCTAATATTGTCTTTTGGTCCCGCTTCTGCAGCAGCGGTGACATATGGATGCATGGATTCAAGCCCTCCTCTGAAGGTATGCTGTGGTATCTGGCATCAAGATGTTATCAACACATACTTTAAGTCCTGGAAATTGCAAGGGTTTGCCTCCATGGACTGGACATGTTTGTCTAGCACATCCAACAGAGGCTGGATTGGATTCAGATCCGGGGAAATCTTGACGCTGAGTCAACGCCTTGAACTCATTGTTGTGTTCTCAAAGTATGCCTGGGCCATTTTTGCAGCGTGGCAGGAAGCATTGTCCTTCTAAAAGAGGCCACTGCCGTTAAGGAATACTGCTTCTATGAAGGGATGTACTTGGAGTACTGCAATGTTTAGTGGTACCAGTCAAAGTAACTTCCACATGAATGGTAGGACCAAAGGAATAGAATATTGTCCAAAGCATCACAATACCTTCCTAGGCTTTCCTTCTTCCCACAATGCATCCGGGTGCCATCTCATCCCAAGCTAAGGAACGCTCACTCCTATCATCAGATCCGGCCATTGGGGGGCTTTCAGCGGCAGACGGACCAGCATTGGTCTGCTGCTCTACAGACCCAAAAGCAGCAAGCTGTAATGTACTGTACTGTATGTTTGGACACCTTTACATCAGAACCACCATAAAAATGAATATTTCCATTCTCAGCTATTTGTTCCCCAGTAACTTTTCATTGGGATCCGACAACATTGACTAGGAAGGTACCAACCGCTGCTGGCTGGAATACCCAACAACTCTGACTGAGCCATCCAACCATCACAGTGAGGCCTTTGTCAAAGTCTGTCAGATCTTTATGCGTGTCCTTCATTGGTGATGAACCCAAGTTGTCCAGACTAGAATGGCTGGCAGGCAGAGGATCAGATCGAGAGGAGGGTTGCTGGTAAGAACTCCTGAGGCCTGGCTGTCCATGAGCATCCAACATCAGACCCATGGAGACACAGGGTTAAACAAGTTCCGAGCAAACTCCAGAAACATGAAATCAAAGTTGGCCGAATGGTAGCTACCACATTGGCGGAAAGAACAATCGGCTGCAAAGAGCAGATCTGGACTATGGATGCAGGAGGAGCACGACAGTGGATGACGTCTGGCACATCAGTGAGTTGGCAGCAAGAGGGGAACAGTTCGCCATTTCCAGGCAAACACATGCGGAGATGGACAATACTGGCAAAAACAGCAAAAACACATTGAAGGGGGAAAATAGTGAACACACTAGGAATGAGGTTGAAACAAAGCCACAACCGCTACAAAGTAATGCTAAGGAAAAACATGCTCTCCTCTCTCCAGCTCTGCACCAATATTCAAGAATTCTTTCCTGGCTCATGCTCCACCTGTTCACCATGTTTCATCCATTATCTCCTGCACAACCCTGCTGACTAACCAACCAAGCCCCCCCCTAACCAAGAGAGGAACATGGGTGAAAACATCCCAGAAAATGTCACCGAACTACCGCTTTAACTTCACGTAGTTCGCCGTTTAAGCCCACTCTGCCTTTTAAACGGAAACATTCTCTGCAGAGGCCAGCCATGACTTTTTCTGAAACGAGCTAACTGACCTCCCCTCTCGACATCCCCCTGACGAGAGATTTAATGAAAAATAAATCTCGGGGAAATAAAAAAAGAGCAACAGACAAATCAATGGACGCACGGGCTCAGAGATAAAAGTGAGTGCGGTTTGCCAAAGAGCTACCCGCTCTCATTCCAGGGTTGATTGGACTTAAAGTGAAACCACATGAAGTGAGCGTAAGAATGGAGCGAGCAGCTTAAAGTGCACATTCTGCACGGCTCAAAGCTCCTAAAAAAACGTTGTATCTACCTGCAACATTAAATACTAAATGAGAAATTTCATAAGAACAGACTCAGCTAATCCAACAACGTAGGAAAAACTAGAGAAGCCCAAAAGGCCCGTAGATTAATGTGACCTTTTTAAAAATCCTTATAATTACCCTTCAAAATTGACGGTGCTTCCTGTACTTCCTGTAACATCAATTATATATATAATATGTAATATCATCCATTACACATCAGAAGAGAGACGGTGGACATCATCACTGACTTTTAAGTGATTCAGTCCACCAACAGTAGGCGGAGCTTTCTGGGCACACCCGTCTTCAAGACTTCTCCTGGACAGTGAACACCACCTCTCTGGTGGAGGAGGCCCACCAGCATCTCTATTCCTAAGAACATTAAGTAGCAAACATCTCTCAGTAGCTGCTTCCGTCCCGTCACTGTTCTGTGGAGAGGATCCTGGTTGGTGTGGTTCCTTTCAGTGGGCCATAAAATCAGCACAGAACATCTCCAGCAGACGCCTCCCGTCCCTCCAGGACATACACAGATACAAACGTCTACACAGGTTGAGGCCTCAGTCCATTTTAGTGTTTTTTTTTTACATAAAGATGACATGTGGGCGGTTAATAAATGTTTTTCTCCAGTGTTGTCAGGACCTGTTGGAGTCTGAAAACATTTCCCAGTAAACACACACACAGCCAATATTTTCTTGGTGTTAAGGGTTGTGCAGTGTTTCCACGCAGCTGGACGGCGTTTGCACAAAATTAAAAGAACATAGCAACACTGTTAATACTGTGATCATGTGACACACATTCTGTGGATGAGCCTAGAGGACCAATGGACCGTCAGGTGAGGATTTGCTTTCATGCCATTAATCCGTGTGGTCCTCGCTCACCCTCCATCTGAAACCTGCTGTCCCTCTGACACCCTCCAGCACCAAAGCTCCCATTACTCATCAAGTAGGTGACATCATGTTTACAACACACGTAACCACCAACCACATGATGAGTAAATTACACATCTTTGGGAGCGTAGATGTAGAAAAAAAGTATTTCCAAACGTATGGAGCCTTTAAATGCTTTTTTGACTCCGGGATTATCTGTTACTGCGCCTCCACCTGCACCTCCACCTGCACCCTGAACACATCTCTGTCTCGTATTTACCTGACAACTATTGAATTAAGGATATTTGACGTTTCTATTTTCATGTGTGCATAATCAAAATCTACACTTGTTGCATCAGTACCTGAAACTCACATCACTGTATTCATTTTTCAGAAAGAACAGCTTCCTGTCAGGTCATGAAGGGCCCTTAACTTTTATAGGAACGCTGACTTGGCTATATTCTTTTTACAACAGTGCTTTTTCTTCAACTCTATTATCAGAATGCTATCATATGTTTTAACGGAGGAAAACATTTACCAGCTTGAAAATGTCGGTTCATATTCTTTTTTAGCAGCTATAATAGCAATAATCAACATTTGTTGATTATTACTGAACACAAACTAAACTACGTAATTATCTTGTGGTTATTAAATATTGGAGCAGTTTGTTCGGAGGATGGCGACATCTTTTAAATCTTATCCATCTTGTCTGGTCGATGAATTTCTGCTCAAACTTTTGAACCCGTTGATGGATATTTGACGGCACAACTCAAACCCGATGCCGACGTTTGGTGGTTCCTCCTTAGAGGGGCAGGACATATCCAGATGTTGTGAAGATATCTGACGGTGGTCCAAACAGCTGGAGAGAAAAAATGATTTACTGGACTAATGACAAAAGACACGGAACAAAGGAGTAGTCTTCTATGTTAGGCACTTTTATTGTTTTTGTATTATTGATTCACAAACAAATATTATGCTGAAAGGAAAAAAAAAAAAACAGCCAGTTTGAACAGATTGGTATATTTATTCGTAGACTGGACTGGATGTTTAGAGTTTTGTTAATGGAAGAAGAAATAGTGGAAAAACTGTAAATCCTTGAGTCTGAACAGCAGCATGAAAAAAAAGTCATGTGGTATTCTTCTCTAAACAATGTTTTTGGCCAAAATATAAAAACAGAGGTGAAGAGAGTTGACTCTGTGAGGCGAGTTAGCCGAGAGATGAGGACAGGAGTGCTTCACGTGTTAAGGGTCCGTCTCTCCTCGTGATTAAAAGGAGCATCCTTTTCAAAAAGCCTCCTACGTTAAAAGTTAGTCTCTACGTGTTTTTTGTGCCGTTCTACTTCCAGACCTGCTGAATATCAGAATTGCCAGTAATTAAAATAGTACAAAGCTATGAAAAACATCAGTGTAAAGGCATAAAAGACTCGCTCGACAATCACACCACCACGACACAACGCCGCCGAGAGTCACAAACAGCTGGCTCGGGGGTTTGCAACACTTGTTTCAGGAAACCGTTGCATAAATTCACTTCAGGGGACCAAAATTAATTTTATAAAAGCAACATATTTTCCCTCTTGCAGATAGCAGTCTGCTGCCATTTGGACTGTTTCGTGCGAGCTGCTGGACTCTTTCCTGTCCACATCATCACGAGCCTAACTGAACTAGCTCAGAAGAGGAGTTGATGTTTACGTCCCCATAAGTTTCCCTCAGAGAGGGAGTTTCTGAGATATTACTCCAAATCTCAGAAACGCAAGCCCAAAACAATCTACCGGGATAAAGAGCGTTACAGGCAAGAGGATAAAAACATAATGAGGAAACTGGCCCTTTAAAATTAGGCTTCTATCTTTTTTTTTATTATAAAGGGTTTAGTTTAAATGTAGTTTGTTAAACAAAGGAACATATTAGTTATTAATTTTTTCTCTTCATATTTCATATTCTACACTATCTGGAGTGTTAATAATACATTCCCTTGGGTTAGATTGGTGAT
>JBBDHG010000013.1:1352500-1385000 GCA_037951165.1 Lophius americanus | reverse complement strand
CCGCAGTCACTGAGCCACATTTAGACACCAGAACTTGGAGAACCAATCACAACGGTACCACTAAAAGCCTGAGTGACACCACCACTACTAGACACACATGCAGGACCAGTACCACCATTGGTACCAGTGCCACCACTAGTTTCAGTAGAACCGTCTGCCCCGTTAGAACCAGTACCACCAGTAGCGACAATAGCACCATTAGAACCAGTTGTGACAGTAGCATCATTAGCGACAGTAGCACCATTAGCAGCAGTAGCCACAGTAGCACCATTAGAACCAGTAGTAACAGTAGCACCATTAGAACCAGTAGTAACAGTAGCACCATTAGCGACAGCAGCACCATTAGAACCAGTAGTGACAGTAGCACCAGTAGCAGCAGTAGAGACAGTAGCATCATAAGCACCAGTAGCGACAGCAGCACCATTAGAACCATTAGTAACAGTAGTATCATTAGCACCAGTAGCAGCAGTAGCCACAGTAGCACTATTAGCGACAGCAGCACCATTAGAACCAGTAGTGACGGTAGCACCAAACGTATATTTGCAGGTGTGCGTTACTCGTGAGTGACCTGAACAATCCTGTTTGACACCTGTGTGAGGAGAGAAGCTCTGGTGGGAACGCGGCGTAACTCAGAACCAGGACACGATGTCACCGTTCACGCAAATTTCCAATAAAGTCCATCTTCTGAATTTCGGACCAATGAACCAAACATTGATGTCAAACACAGTGAGGAAGAGGAAGAGGATGTCTCATTTCAGTGTATTTGGTCGGTGACGCCCATTTACTACTTTACCCATAATTCCCTTTTCCCGTTAATGAGCATAAAGGTTATTGTTGTGGAGCGAGAACTCTTGAAACACTAGTTCTGACTCCCAGAGAGCAGGAGGTCTGAGCCGGAGCAGAAACTCGATACAGTCGCTGTTCTCCGCTGTAAGTCGTCTGGTTTAATCCTGCAGCCTCACACACACACACAGACACATACACACACACACACACACACACACACACACACACACACACACACACACACACACACACACACACACACACACACACACACACACACACACACAGCGAGCAGTAAGGCATCGATTGACCAGTGATTGCAGGCTCCATTTAATGTTCTTATAAATGGTACAAGTTCAATCTAATCTGAACCGTGTAGGACCGCCTCTCTCTCTGCTGTCAGTGTGAACAACAGTAATCTTCTCTAATACCCTTTACTGCCATTCTCTCACACACACACACACACACACACGGTCACAACCACACGGTCACCCACACACACAGTCATACACATACACACACACACAGTCACATACTCACACACACACTCATACACACACTCGCACACACACAAACTCACATACTCACACAGACACACACTCACACACACACATACACACACACATACACACGCACACACACACAATCACACACACACATACTCACACACACACACACACACACACACACACACACACGGTCACAACCACACGGTCACAAACACACACAGTCATACACACACACACACACACACACGGTCACAACCACACACACACACACGGTCACAACCACACAGTCACACACACACACAGTCATACACACACAGTCATACACACACACGCACACACAGTCACACACACACAGTCATACACACACACTCACACATACACACGCACGCACACACACACACATACTCACTCACACACACACACACACACACGGTCACAACCACACGGTCACACACACACACAGTCATACACATACACACACACACAGTCACATACTCACACACACACTCATACACACACTCGCACACACACAAACTCACATACTCACACACACACACTCACACACACACATACACACACACTCACACATACACACGCACACACACACAATCACACACACACATACTCACTCACACACACACACCCCCACACACACACACACGGTCACAACCACACAGTCACACACACACACACACACAGTCATACACACACACACAGTCACAAACTCACATACTCACACACACACACACACACACACACACACACACACACACACACACACACACACACACACACTCTGAGTGTTTCAGGCGTTGGTGAATGTTTTCCTCTCACTGATTTGTTTCTGTGACTCAGCGACTCGTTAGCGGTTTGTTTCTGCCGGCAGCTTCAGAACCAGGAGCTCAGTGTTACCTCAGAACTTTAATCCCCTCACCTCCTCGCTCTGTGTTCTTCATCCTGTTCCAGCCTTCCTGCCTTCACTCACTTCCTCTGGAGAACCTAAAGGTTCTGCTGTAAAACCCACAATGAGAAAACAGCAGGAATTAGATTATTGTTTGGATGTGATTTTAGTATTTAGTCTTCTCTCCTGGTTCCTCAAAGGTTCTCTTGTAAACCGCCGGTTCTACGGATGTTATCCTGCACAAAGCTGGTTCTGCTACTTTTCTACTTATTTTCTTTTCTTGAAGACAGCTGGTTCTCTTACTTAATTACTAGATTGTGCTGTAGGTGGAGAACGGGAGAAGAACCAGCTGTCTGTAGGTGGAGAACGGTAGAAGAACCAGCTGTCTGTAGGTGGAGAACGGTAGAAGAACCAGCTGTCTGTAGATATAGAAGAGTAGAAGAACCAGCTGTCTGTAGGTGGAGAACGGGAGAAGAACCAGCTGTCTGTAGGTGGAGAACAGTAGAAGAACCAGCTGTCTGTAGGTGGAGAACAGTAGAAGAACCAGCTGTCTGTAGGTGGAGAACAGTAGAAGAACCAGCTGTCTGTAGGTGGAGAACAGTAGAAGAACCAGATGTCTGTAGGTGGGGAACGGTAGAAGAACCATCTGTCGTTAGGTGGAGAACGGTAGAAGAACCAGCTGTCTGTAGGTGGAGAACAGTAGAAGAACCAGCTGTCTGTAGGTGGAGAACGGTAGAAGAACCATCTGTCTGTAGGTGGAGAACGGTAGAAGAACCGGCTGTCTGTAGGTGGAGAACAGTAGAAGAACCAGCTGTCTGTAGGTGGAGAACGGTAGAAGAACCATCTGTCTGTAGGTGGAGAACGGTAGAAGAACCGGCTGTCTGTAGGTGGAGAACAGTAGAAGAACCGGCTGTCTGTAGGTGGAGAACAGTAGAAGAACCAGCTGTCTGTAGGTGGAGAACAGTAGAAGAACCAGCTGTCTGTAGGTGGAGAACAGTAGAAGAACCAGCTGTCTGTAGGTGGAGAACGGTAGAAGAACCGGCTGTCTGTAGGTGGAGAACAGTAGAAGAACCAGCTGTCTGTAGGTGGAGAACAGTAGAAGAACCAGCTGTCTGTAGGTGGAGAACAGTAGAAGAACCAGCTGTCTGTAGATATAGAAGAGTAGAAGAACCATCTGTCTGTAGGTGGAGAACAGTAGAAGAACCAGCTGTCTGTAGGTGGAGAACAGTAGAAGAACCAGCTGTCTGTAGGTGGAGAACGGTAGAAGAACCATCTGTCTGTAGGTGGAGAACAGTAGAAGAACCATCTGTCTGTAGGTGGAGAACGGTAGAAGAACCATCTGTCTGTAGGTGGAGAACAGTAGAAGAACCAGCTGTCTGTAGGTGGAGAACAGTAGAAGAACCAGCTGTCTGTAGGTGGAGAACGGTAGAAGAACCATCTGTCTGTAGGTGGAGAACAGTAGAAGAACCAGCTGTCTGTAGGTGGAGAACGGTAGAAGAACCATCTGTCTGTAGGTGGAGAACAGTAGAAGAACCATCTGTCTGTAGGTGGAGAACGGTAGAAGAACCATCTGTCTGTAGGTGGAGAACAGTAGAAGAACCAGCGGTTGGTTCTTCTACTGTTCTCCACCCACAGAGAGCTGGTTCTCCTACAGAGACTATTTTCTGCTGCTGTTTGAAGGTTCTCCTGTTGTTGGTTGTTGGTTCCACGTCCTTCTTGACTCTCTTTGTGAGACTTTATTTCTCAGTGGTTCTCCTCAGGCGAGCAGGAGTCCGTCTGTCAGTCACAGCTGTCGGCCAATGAAACGCTACGGTCTGAGCTTTTTAATTGATTTGCTCCAATCAGTGATAACCAGAGGGAACACACACGCACGCACGCACGCACGCACGCACGCACACACACACACACACACACACACACACACACACACACACACACACACACACACACACACACACACACACACACACACACAGATGCCTTTGGTGTGTGTGTAGTGTTTGTACATGTGTGTGTGGGTCTCCGTGGGGTTCAGGGTATATTAATATTTCTAATACGGCCGTTATCAGCTCGCTGCCAGCTGTACACAGTAAACACACACTCACACAGCGGAGCTTGAAGGCAAATATAAACACACACACACACACACACACACTTTGCCAGTCTGTTGTGTGATAACTCCCACAATGCCTTTCTGTGGTAAAGAGACCTGGAGGTCAAAACAACTTCAGTGTGTGTTTGTTTAAAAAATGCAAACACACACACACACACACACACACACACACACACACACACACGCGGAGCTTCAACCAACAGGTAAACAGTGTTTAAAGGTTAACTAGACGGACTCACTGTGTTTTTGAAGTTTTTCATTATTTATCCACCAAACGGCGTACGATTATTTTGTGTGTGTGTGTCTGTGTGTGTGTGTGTTTCTGGGTTAATTAGTGTGTTAACGGGTTTATCAGCGTGTCGGCATGCCGGAGATTCCTGCAGCCTTTGAACGTGACACAGCTCAGAGTGTGCATGCGTGTATATGTGTGCGGAAAGCCACTATCAGCGTCCTGCCAAAACCAATTAAAGCCTCATTCAGGGAGTTTGAACACACAGAGCGACTGTGACTCCAATCCAGCCAATCAGAGGAGAGGTCACTCTGACACTCTCCATTGGCCGCTTTAGTCAATCTAAACTCTGTGACATTTGGTTAAATCCTCTTGTTCTGCAGCGCCAGATGGATATCAGTTTCATGTCTGCACACACTCAGATAGCTCCAGGATGAGCTTTAGCTTAGCCTAGCTTAGCGCAAAGACAGCAAGTAGAGGGAAACTGTTAGCCTAGCTCCGTCAAAAGGGAAAAAAAGGACACCAAACTGGATTATTTATTTGTTTACTTCAAAGTGAATCCAACTGTTAGCCCCTAGTGATGATCATCCCCCCTCCCCATCACTTCCTGTCACTTATCAGTCCAAGTTTTCATTGCAAGGCACCCCTAGAGGTCATTTGTGGTAATACAGGGACTAAGTTAGGTTCATGTAATCCATCAAATGCAAGATCCTTCATCGTCCTGCATGAACTGACATCCCCAACCCAGACTGCTCGCTCCGGGTTGAGGATGGGTTCCTGAGTAGCTTGATCTTGAATGATGGTCAGGAGGTTCTGTGCAGCATCAGCAGTCATGATGGTTCTGTAACGGTCCACTGGGGTGAAGAGAGAGCTGAGTTGTAAGGCAAAGCTCTCTTTTTATTCAGATTTACCGGTGGATCCAGAATCCAACCCTCACCTATGGTCATGAGGTCTGAGTGGTGACTGAAGGAAGAAGGTCGGCGATAAAAGCCGCCTGGACTTAGCTCCATTGATGGGGGAGGAGGCGGGACTTCTGAGGTGGTCCAGGTATCTGATCAGGACGCCTCCCCTTGGAGGTTTTTCAGCCACGTCACATTGGGAGGAGACCCTGGGGGAGGGGCCGTTTATCTTGTCTGATCTGGTAATGCGTCAGGATCCCCCAGGTTGAGCTGGGGAGAGTCGCTGGGGAGAGGGATGTCTGGAGTGCCAGGATTGCAGAATCACAACTGACTGCCAAACCTTTTGTATTTGGTTCAGTGTACGATCAACCAGAAGATTATAACCACAGACGGGTCAAATCAGAATAACATTGTTTATATGGTTACCATGGTTACTTGTCAGTGGGTATGCCCTACCAGGCAGCAAGTAAACAAACTAATTTATAAGTTGCTTTCATCGTGCTGTGCTCATCAATTCTTTATTTTTCCCCTTTAATATAGTTTCTTCTTCATTCTCGTCATATTTTGAGGGTTCATCTATTGTTCCCTTTTCTGGGTTGACTGGATTTAACACTTGGGAATTAAATCTGACGTTCATTAGCGACTCGCTGATGAAGGGAGAAAGTGAGAGATAGTGACAGTGACGACGTGAAGAGGGAGAGAAAACAGAAAAACAAACCGCTGATCTCGAACGTGTCTCCGCGTTTCTCTGTCTCGTTAACCTCCCGCCCCCTCTCATCTGTCGGCCAATCACAGACGTCCCCCGCCAACTTTAAACCAATCTCTTCAGACCCAGCTCACACACAAACATGCACACGCAGAGACGGAGGGGGGGTAATTCTATTACTGGAGTTATATTGAAACGTGACGAGAGGCAGCTGCAGCGTATTGACCAGATTTAAACAAACACACACACACACACACACACACACACACACACTTCCTGCTGGTGTGTGTGTGTGTGTGTGTGTGTGTTCCTGCACTCACACAGGGCTGAAAGTTAAAATCACCCGCAGCAGTCGTGCATTTATGAGGCTTATTGATGTAACATGAAATATAAGCCGCAGATGCTACCCTGCTAGCAGCCGTTCAGCAAAGCTGCGATTTGTTTACCAACAAAACACTGTTTGTTTGTTTCTTTGTTTTGGGTCCGGGGAAGAATTTATATAAAAATCCTTAATTTCCTGTTAATTCCTAAATTAGGACCCTTTAAATGAAGGAATGCTTTCATGTTATTTGGTTAAATTTTCCGCCCTTAAAGCCACATAATGGATCTTGGTTTCTAACTTATGAGTAATATGCAGTAAAGTCCTGATGATGGCGCTAAATGCGATCAGAGGAGCTCCAAAGTTATTAGAATTCGCCCTGAGGGAAACTCCGGCGTCTGAAGCACATTTCATCATAATCCATGCAATCTTAGTTGAGATACTTCAGTCAGACTGTGACGGTCAGACGGACCAAAACCGACTTATTTCATCATTTAATCCCTTAAAATCCCCCCCAAAACGCTTTAATGATGATCTTTTAACTCAAATGTTGAACAAACATTCTTTCATCCGAAAAACTCATCCCATAATCAGTGTTCTCCCGGATCGCATTAAGTTGTCGTCTGTTTCCATGGTAACAAACAGGAAGTGAAAGAAGCTTAAGAAAATCTTAGAAAAGATCTGACTGTCTAACATAACACTTTTATTACGATCTTCCTTTGATAGATGGATGATGGGAAATGTAGTTCTCAGAGGTAAAAGCAAAAGGAGTCCATTAACATCAGTATTTCCCGTATCACAGGACCTGATGATGACCTGATGGTGGCGCTAGAGGCAGGCAAGGATCACTTAAATTATTAGAACTCATCAGACGGAGGCAAAATGAATTGTTGTCTGTTTCCATGGTTACATTAGAAAAAGTAATGTAGCTTTAGATTACTTTTGTAGGATGGGCGTGATGACAAGCCAGAGTCCGTTTGGTCCCTTCTGGGCGGCCGCACAAACATGGCGGTTTAACACGATGGCCTCCGTGGAAGAGGACTCGCCCCATCAAGGACTCGTGTTTCCAGGAGGTCTTCCTCTAATAAAAACCCAGTAATTTCAATTATTTATCCAATTATTCAACCACACACCTGTGAACTTCACGGACTGCTCCTTTACTGGATGTTTCCAAGACCCGCCTCAAAAATCCTCGGCGCTAGAATGTCCCTAAATTGAAACTGCGTGATAATCAGGTTAGATTTGTGACAATCTGGGATTAATCCTGTCATCTCAGGTTCCCCTGCGCTCCGAGTTCACAGGATTATAAAAGATGAAACTGATTTCCTGCAGGCTTGAAATTATTTCAGACGGTTCCGATCGGGTCGCTGTCGGACTTTGTGCCGGTGCTCCCGAGGTACCAGGAGAGAACCTGGTCTCGCTGCTCGCTGTCAATCACGCGACCTCTCTGCCTGTTTGTTCAAGAACATTCCTGCGTTACCATGGAAACAGCTGGTACACACACACACACACACACACACACACACACACACACACACATGTGTTTTCACACAAACACACTCTGAGACATGACCCAACTGGTCGGGACAATTCACAGAAATCTGACCTGAAACCAAGTCTGAACACAGAAGGAGGAGAACCGAAAGAATCCAGGTGTGAGAGAGGAGAAAGAAGAGAGTCAATGAAAGGAGGAGAAAGGAGGAGATACTATGAAGAAGAGGATAAATAAAAGAAGAGTGCAGTAACAGGAAGTGAGAGGAGACATTAAACTGAAATAGAAGAAAAGAAATTATATAGAAAAAAGAGGAAAAAGAAAGAAAATGGTAAAGAATTAAATGAGGAGGAAAGAGGGGAGGTGAAAAGCAGCCAGGAGAAATCAAGAGGAGGAATAATGAAATGAGAAGAAGTAAATGGGAATAAAAGAGGAGAGGAAATAAAAAAATAAATGGATTTTAAAAAGTTTTCAAAGAGGAGAGGAAGAATAAATCAGAAGGAAAGAAGAGAAAACAGAAAAGTGGGAATAATAGTATGAAGAAAAAGAAAAAGAAATGCGAAAAGGAGGAAAAAAGTTTCTGTTTCACCTGATTTATTTTTTAATTATTAAAAACAACAACAACAAAGTAATAATAAAAATCAGCAAAAAAAAAAAAAAAGAGAACATTTAAGAAAAGGGGACAAAATAAAAAAAAAGATGGAATGAAAACAGAAAAGTAATAAAACAAATCAATCAGTGACTGAAATAAACATCTGAAGTAATAATAAACATCAACAATGATGAAATAAAAAAGACACTCGTGAAGAAGCGGCCTTTTCTGTCAGAGAAGAAGAAACGACTCCTGAAACGCCAGCGAGTGTTTGTCCATCATAAAAGGATGATTTCAGCAAGAAGAACTTCCCGGGAAGAGGAGCAAATCTTCATCAGCGACGTTTAACCGCACGTGTTCATATTTACATATGAATTCACTCATCAGTCTTCATTCTCCTCTCTCTCTCTCTCTCTCCCCTCATCAGTCTGCATTCTCCTCGCTCGCCCATCCTCTCCTCCTCATTTCCTCCTCATTTATCTCTCTTCCTCCTCCTCCTCATCCTCTCTGCGATGATTAAAACTCTTGTTTTTCTAATCGATTCTCCTCAAGGACCATTGATCGTCTGACACACACACACACACACACACACACACACACACACACACACACACACACACACACACACACACACACTGCTGACAAACTCGTAACCTGGAAATAAAACACATTAAATTGATCTCCTCCGAGGAAATCGCTGTTTGTCGTTTTTACGTCTGAAGGTCGGGACATGGAACTCCTCTAATTTATCACCAGGAGACAAAAGAAGAGACGGATTCTGAACCCAGTGTGAATCCGGGACGGTTCAGAATAATAATTAGGCGTTCAGCAAGACGGAGACTAAAGAGAGACGCTCCTCAGGGGGGCGCCGCCGAGTTGAAGGGGAGGCGAAAATACAGCAGGAGGTGAATTAGAGGCGCAAAATCTCTATCAGCATCTCTGATGTCCGTCCCAGAGTCTTCTTCACGAAGACCCGGTGCATCGACTGGACCCGTCTTCACCGCTTTAGGGTCTCCTGCCATTAAAGCCACAGTTCTCCAACCAATAAGACAAAAAACTCTTAAAAAAAAACACAAAACAATAAAGACAAAAACAACAAAAACAACAAAAAGTCTCCCAGCAGTCTACACTGTAAAAACACACTCTCCATAATTTAGGGTAAGACGCCGGCGGCTGTGATTGACATTTTAAAAGACATTCAGGAAAATCACCGTGTAAAAAAAAAAACATTTAATCGGCCTGTTAACGTTTCTTTCCAGGACGGAACTTAAAATTACACTAAATTACAATTTAAAAAACGACTTTTTTTGAAACATGATTTCACAAATATATATACCGTGTTTTTCAGCATCTTGCTGAAGGTATTTTCTGTCTCTTTATTTCAGATAATTCACCGTATCTTCTACTGTGATACACGGTTTTGAATTATCGTCTTTCCCTGTTGACGATTTTACAGTGAAGTCTAAAAAAAGGATTTCCTCCTGGTTTTTTTAGGAGTTCTACTCTCTACTGAGTGGAATTCTACTTTGTCACTTCTCAAACAGGCCTATATGTTGTCAGAACACAACCCGGATAAATCTTCCCTACATCCGGGTCGGGTCTTGGTTTATCATCCGAGGTTGGCCGTCGAGGAGAATGGCGTTTAGGGAAATCCAAGACCCTCCTTATCCTCCAGGGTTGGACAGGTGCTTTTTGTAGGTCAACCTTCTCTCCAAGGCCCTCAGATGGGCCTGTGGGTGGTGGTGACATCATCGTCACTTAGCCAATCCTCTTCAGTGCTGGTGCCCTGTCACTTATCATAGATCCTGACAGAAAAACAGGAGATCTCACTCTCATATTAGTTTCACGTGATGAAATATACATTCTATGACAGGCCATAATACTGGACTACTATAGTTTGTGGACGGGTGGGACTTGGGTCAAACAGTGTAAAGAGATGGAGGTAGGATTGTTTGGGCTCTGCTGAGAGGCTGTCTAGTTTTTACATGTTTATTAAGGTGCATTCAGGAACCCAGTCACTGAAGACCAGCGATCCAGTAGACGGGTAAACTAGGAAAATGATCAGGGTTCTGTTGGGAAGGGTTGGTGTCGGCTCACTAATGCAGAAGGGACTCATGCCGAATCTGGGGCAGCCAAAACACTAAAAAAAATAAAAGTTGGAGAAGATTCTAAATATGGACCAAAATGTAAAATTGATCAAATCTCCATTGACACAATTTATTGAAACACTGAGAAGAAGGGTGATCGAGGCATAAACACTCCTGGAGAGAGAGGAGAGGGTGATTGACAGCTGCACAAACTCAGACTGAAGTAACAGTTCACCATTTCACACACACTCACACACACACACACACACACACACCGTAGAAAGAGACGAATCATTTGAATTTCATAGAAACTGAGACACAAAGAAAATTGAATGCAGAGAAGCTCGTCTGATTGGCAGCTCTCTATCCCCCCCCCCCCCCCCCCACACACACATATATTCATAAACACACACACACAGAGGGAGAGACGGGAGTTTCAAAGCTTTTAAGTTAACACACTTTTATTCTGAAGTCGTCCAATTATAGATTCACTGTCGACAAAATGAGCAATTTGTACTCACACACACGCACACACACACGCACACGCACACACACACGCACACACAGTCATACACACACACACAAACACACACACAAACACACAGTCATACACGCACACACACAGTCATACACACACACGCGCACACAGTCATACAAACACACGCACACACAGTCATACACACACACACAAACACACGCACACACAGTCATACACAGTCATACACACACAAGCAAACACAGTCATACACACACACAAACACAGTCATACACAGTCATACACAGTCATACACACACAAACATACAAACGCACACACAGTCATACACACACACAAACACGCACACACAGTCATACACACACGCACACACAGTCATACACAGTCATACACACACACAGTCATACACACACAGTCATACACACACGCACACACGGTCAAACACACACGCACACACGGTCAAACACGCACACAAACATACACATGCGGACACACACAGTCACACACACACGCGAGAACATACACACGCAGACACACACACACAGTCACACACACACAAACATACACATGCGGTAACATACAGTCACCCACACACAGTCACACACACAAACATACACATGCGGACACACACAGTCACACACACACGCGCGAACATACACACAGTCACACACACAGTCACACACATACACACAGTCACACACACAGTCACACACACACACACACAGTCAGTCACGTTTTCTTTTTTTTAATTGTCATTGATGAATTATGGATTTGTCAGACTAAACTAATGAGAGTCTGATTTTCTTCTTCTGCTGATATAGATTTGTTGTTTTGATGATCATTAAACGGCGCCGCTCGAACCGTTTATCTTTTTATACCGTCTTTTAATGCCTTTTATTCTAACGTCTCCCGTCCGGTTGATTTAAACCTTACATGCTTTTATCTTTGATGTCGACTTCGTTCTTCTTCTGTTCCGTCACTGAAGCTTCTGCTCACAAACGACACGGGCTTTTATTCTGAAGTCAGGAAGTGTCTAGTTTTACTCTGTAAAACGAGGCTTTTATTTTTTCATTCTACAGATTTGATCACGTTGGAGTTTTATTTTGACAGCTTCTGGTTTCCTTTTCCTTGTGGTACCAACTCTTCACTCCAGTCATTTTGACAGTTCTTAGATTGATATGATTGATTTCCTTCATGTTCCCAATATGAGCATCAACTAGAATATTTAATGAGCCATTTCTCAAACTTCACACACATAATAATAATAATAATAATAATAATAATAATAATAATAACACATTTAATTTATAATGCACGTTACATTTGGATCAAATCTCAAAGTGCTAAAATCTCACATCTGCTTTTAGTTCCTGTAAAATGTTTTACGTGTGAATTTGAATTTGATCTCAGTTAAGAACTGATATTTTATCCATAAGTGTTTTTAGTTTTTCTTTATTTATAGCTTATTTTTCTGATTATTTATCTTTGGATTAGCTCTTTATGTATTTATGGTTAATATATTATTTATGCATCTGTGTTTGTTTTCCATCAGACTCTATAACTACTGCGTGGTGCATTCAGGGACCTCTCACCTGGTTCTGGTTTGCCCACCTGGGCTCCTGTAGAAACATAAAACACATTAATAACTCGGCATTACTTTACATTATATTTAAATATTTGAAGTATCCGTCTCCTTAGGAAAACACGCTTTTATTTTTGTATTCCGTGTTTTTAAAGAGCTGTCACTTCCTGTCTGCAGGTTCTTCCTTCCTGTTCGTGAACACATCAGGCCGTTACGTCGGTCAACGCGCTCAGTTGCTGCTTCCGCCGCTCAAGGAAAACGACACTCACTGCGTCAACTTCCTGTTTTACCAGGCGGGTGGCCGGGAGGGCGCCACGCCCGCCACGCTCAATATCTACATAAAAGGTAAAGGTACTGCAGAGTGATGATGTCACTGTGGTGATGTCACACTGATGATGTCATCGTATGTTGGTATGTGTGGGTTGATGTTGTTTCCTGTTGCCCCACAGAGAACAACAGTCCTCTGGGAGTTCCTGTGTTTAACTCCTCAGGCCCCGCCTACCACATCTGGAAGGGGGTGGAGCTAGCTGTTTCCACCTTCTGGCCGAACCATTACCAGGTAACACACACACACACACACACACACACACACACACACACACACACACACACACACACACACACACACAGGTGTTTTGGCTGTGAGTAGGTTGTAATTTCACTCGTCCAATCGTCACTAATTAGAGGAGAGAGAGAGGGAGAGAGAGAGAGAGAGAGAGAGAGAGCGGTAATAACAGGACAGTTAAGGTAGTTAAGAAAGATAAGAGAGAAGAACACAAAGAAGAAAAGATCAAAAGAAAGATGAATAGAACAATTGAAATAGAAAGAAAAAAAGGACAGGAGGAAGAATAAAAAAAATAAAGTGTCGATAGAAAAAGAAAGGTATATGGAAAGTAAAGAAGGAGAGAATGAGACAGACAAACAAGAAGGAGGGAATCAAAGAAATAGAAGGAAAGAAGAAAAAGAGAAACAATGCAAAGACAAAAAAGATAAAAGACAGGAAGAAAAGATGATAAAATCAACAAATATGGAAATAAACAGAGGAATGAAGAAATGCTCTGCGTAGACTAGACAGAAAAGGATGACAAAACGTAGAAAAATAATAGAAAACAGAAAATATGGATCTATTAAAAGGAAATGATAATAATCATGGAGATAAAAGATTTTTAAAAAAGAAGGGAGAAGAAAATGGATGGAAGAAAAAAAGAAGAAGAAAATCTAAAAAGAGAAAGGAGGAAAAATATCAGAAAGAACAAAGTAATAGAGAAAAGAAACAAAGATTTTGATTGATTTTCAAGAAAAGAGAGAAAAGAGAGAAAAGAGAGAAAAGAGAGAAAAGATCAAATGAAAACAAACGGGGTATAAAACGAAAGAAGACAGGAAGACAGAGAAATCCAACGGTTGAGTGAAACAGGAAGTGAGTGATGGCAGAAACTGCAGGAAGGAGAGAAGAAGAAGAATGAAGGGAAGAGGAGTCACAGCTGAGAGGAAGAACCAGAAGAATAGAACCAGGAGGAGGAGGACACATGGATGGGTGGAGGGAGGAGAACTTCCTGTTCTGGGCACCAGCAGGAAGTGCGCGTCGTCGGTTTCCGTTGCGATAAGGCAGTGGAATTTACACAAACACACACTCACACACACACACTCACACAAACACAAACACACACACACACACACACACAAACACACACACACACACACACACACACACACACACACACACACACACACACACACACACACACACACACACACACACACACACACACACACACAGGTGACATCACAATAAATGATTTGGGTCAGACTTCAGAACTCGGAGCAACGTCACATCCTGGATTCTAGGGAGAGGGGGTCAGCGGTGCAGGAATGGAGTCTGGACAGAGGGGGGTTTCGGGGGTCTTTGTGAAAATCCTTTGTGGGACAGGAAGTGAGAGGACCTTCATAAGTGGGTGTGGCCTCAGTGGCCTCTCTGTCACTATAACCCCATTCTTTTATTTTGAAAATCAGACACACTACTTGCACTTCTTTTTTTTAAATTTATTTATTTAGTTTTTAGTTTGCACTTATAGCTTTCTTTAAATCTGTCTTCCTTCAGATTTGGATGATTCAGAAAGACACTTTATTTCTGTGATTATTTTATCTAAATGATGGGAAACACTTTGATCGTTTGTTTATTGTCATGCTTCTATTAGGAATCTTATTCTCCCATCTGGGAAGCAGCGGTACGGATGCAGATCTTCATCATTTTAAAGCTGAAATGGTGTCGTGTAAACGGCCCTTTTGTTAAGATCCGGATTTAGCTCAAAACCTGTTCAAGAACCAGTTTCATGTGTAAAAACCAATCTAGACTCTCGCTACAGTTCTAGGTCTAACTTTCACCAAAGTCTTCATAGACTTAACGTGGTTTAAAGTCCAGAATTACCTATAGTCTGGCTCTGGTCCTGGTTCTGGTCCTGGATCTGGATCTGGATCTGGGTTTGTCTGGGATCTGGACTGTTCTGATCCTAACATTGATCCATGTGTCAGGTGGTGTTCGAGGCGGTCAGCACCGGTCAGAGGGGCGTTTTGGCCATTAAGGACATCACACTGCAGGGACACCAGTGCAGTAAGTTCACACACACACACACACACACACACACACACACACACACGCACACACACATGCAGGCTTTTAGGCCCCGCCCCCTTGTAGAACGGACTCCTAATTGGTTAACGAGGTTTGGCTGCTTAATTGGATAACAATGTTAAAAGTTGGGCTGGCATCTTGGAATCAAGGTCAGTGTGTGTGTGTGTGTGTGTGTGTGTGTGTGTGTGTGTGTGTGTGTGTGTGTGTGAGTAGACAAGGGAGCTCATTAAACTATAAATTGATTAGCATAGACTTTGATCCATCCGTCTGTTTATCTACCAGTCTGAAGACTCCAATTTTTTGATGTTTTGTTTTTTGAACACTCCAAAAAACACACAAACACACAAAAACAAACACACACACACACACACACACACGCCGTACACAAACCAGACGGAGGACAGTGTGTGTATGTGTGTGTATTAAAACTCCTGTAAACATCCTTGACCTGAACACTTTCTTGCTTTCCTCCACGACACTGTCCAATAAACTGATTGAAAACACACACACACACACACACACACACACACACACACACACACACACATACACATACACACATACACACTCCATCCTCCACCATCCATTTCCTGATTGGATGGGTGATTTTCGCTCCCTGGCTCAAGAGATCGTGACAAAAGGTTATACGTTTTTCATGATGATGTCATCACTGTATGTCCTCTCACCTTTGTGTGTGTGTGTGCGTGCGTGTGTGTGTGTGTGTCCTCAGTGAGTACGCCGCACTTCCTGCACATTAAAGGTGTGGAGGTGAACGCAGGACAGACGGCGACGTTTCACTGCACCATCAACAGACAGCCTCAGAGCAACCTTCTGCTCTACCTGCAGGTACCATCAGTACTATACGTGTACTATACGTGTACTATACGTGTACTATACGTGTACTATACGTGTACTATACGTGTACTATACGTGTACTATGTGTGTGCTATACGTGTGCTATACGTGTACTATACGTGTACTATACGTGTACTATGTGTGTACTATACGTGTACTATACGTGTACTATACGTGTACTATACGTGTACTATGTGTGTACTATACGTGTACTATACGTGTACTATGTGTGTGCTATACGTGTACTATACGTGTACTATACGTGTACTATGTGTGTACTATACGTGTACTATACGTGTACTATGTGTGTGCTATACGTGTACTATACGTGTACTATACGTGTACTATACGTGTACTATGTGTGTGCTATACGTGTGCTATACGTGTACTATATGTACTATACGTGTACTATACGTGTACTATACGTGTACTATGTGTGTGCTATACGTGTGCTATACGTGTACTATATGTACTATACGTGTACTATACGTGTACTTTATGTGTACTATTTTGAATTTTGTATACTATTATATTTAAGTGTCTATACTATATGTGTGTACTATGTGTGTACTATGTGTGTACTATGTGTGTAGTACTATATGTAGTATCATTCCAATGACTTTTGTTTTTAGGGGATGGGTGGTCGTCAGGCGGTCGTCAGGGAAACCAAACCGGTGAACTCGCGGCGCTACGTGTCGAGTTTCGACGTGGAGAACACGACCAAAGGCGACTCTGGACGCTATCGCTGCATCGCCCACTCAGAGCGAGGAGTGGGCGTGTCCTCCTACGCTGACCTCACAGTCAAACGTGAGTAGTGCACTCTGATTGGCTGAGATAGACAGTCATTTTAAAATATCATAATTATACTAACACGTCACATAATCATAATAATAGTTATAATGACAGCTGGCAGGGTGGAGTGGGTGGAGAAGAGTGTGAGGAGTTATCTGTGACAGAGGAAGAGCAGCAGGAGTTCTGCTGGATGGTTCAGAGACGGTGGTTCTGAGCAAAAGACAGGAGGCAGAGATGAAGATGTTCAGATTTTCTCTGGGAGTGAGAGGAAGGACAGGATTAGAAAGGAGACATCAGAGGGACAGTCCAGGTGAGACGTCCTGGAGACAAAGTCAGAGAGGACAGACTGAGATGGTTCTGACCCGTGAAGAGGAGGGATAGTGGGTCTACTGGTAGAAGGATGCTGGAGATGGAGCTGCAGGCAGGAGAAGAAGGGGAGGAGCTAAGAAGAGGTTTCTGGATGTAGAGAGAGAGGACATGCAGTTGGGTGGTGTGACAGAGGAAGATGGAAAGAAGATTTTTTTGACATGTTTCGACACTTTTAACACCAGCGCAGTTTAAAAAATGGTGCATTTAAGACATGTAGGAAATCCAAACGCTGATGAAGGCTTGAGCTCATTCTTGGGTTCGGTTGGATTCAAATCACCTGTGATGAATTCCAAACACCAAATTAATATCAGAAACTCACACCAGTAAAGAAGACTTATTGTGGAATCAATAAAAACTGGATAGAAATGCTTCATTTTACAGAAAAGGTGTAAAAAAACCTCATCAGTTCAACAGTCTGCTATAAAACCACCTGTCCCTCCTTCCCTCCGTCAGATCAGAGCTTCACTCCGTCATATTTTTATTTTAATGACTGTCGTCAAACGAGGAACATTTTTATTAAAGCTGCTCACCTCATTACTGACTGTGTGTGCGTGTGTGTGTGCGTGTGTGTGTGCGTGTGTGCGTGTGTGTGTGTGTGTGTGTGCGTGTCAGGAGTCTCATTAAAAAGTCAGTTTGCTATTTAAAAAGAGAATCAGCTGCATTTTGTCAAAGAGTGTCTACGTTTTGTGAAGATGAATCACTCCAAAGTAAAAGCGCCCTTCTTCTTTCTGTTCCCAGCCTGTCAGAGCGTTAGCGCGCTAACCCCGGCCGCTAACACACACTCACACACACACACACACACACGCACACACACACACACACACACACACACACACACAGGGCTGTACTGTCTGTTAATGATGACTCATTAAACGAGGTGTGTTGTTGTGCGACGGCGACTGTCAGACGACTCTGAAGCATCCCTTTCATCTCCGCCTGTTAAAGGAGCATTCTGCGTATTTTCCCTTCCCGTCACGCCAACCTGCTCACTCTGAAGAGACCCGGGGAACGAGAGTGAAGATCGTTTTCTAAATTCCTCTTCTCCTCATCTCCAGATCATCATTATTGCTGAAAGTTTTCAATGATGGCCCGTATTGATTATTGTGGATCTCTGGAACCGGTCCCGGGCAGAGGATGGAGTCCATCCATATTTATTAGCTCCTGTAAGTGTGTCACCGTGAAGAAAGACATTCAGAATAAATGATGGATGATCCTACCTACCTCCTCCTTTTTTTTATGTTTGAGCTAATTGGCTGATGGAGACGAGAGAAGTTTGTGTCATTAAACCACAGAAGAAGAAGAAGAAGAAGAAGAAGAAGAAGAAGAAGAAGAGGAGGAGGAAGAGGGTCGGAGTAAAAGAGCAGCATGGTCTTAGAATGAAACTCCTCTGGACCGATGGAAGAGCAGGTCTTCTATTGTGACTAGGAGGCAGGAGAATAGAGGCAGTTAGAAGGTGGAGTCTTGGCACCGCTGTGGATCGTACCTCAAAGAATGTGAGAAGAACTTGTGTCGGTCCAGACCTGGTCCCATCCTCTGCCTGGAGGATACATTCTTGTTTTTCTTTTTTTTAAGGCTTCCGGTTGTGAGAACACTAAGAGCTCATCTTCAAAAGGTATCAGCCCGTCCTGTCGTTCTGCCTCGTGTCTACACCGATGTCCATTTCATCTCTGTTGCTGCCTCCACTGCCGTCTGAGAGGCAGAACAACTAGAATTTAAACAGAACCAGGTCCACCTGTGAAAAAGGGGCTTATGGGAGGAAAACCGGATCGAACGTGTTTTCAAATGAAGTAAAACGGAATGTTTTAGGTCTCGGAGGTTTTGAGATCAATCGCGGGTCTTAACACGTTGATATAAGTTATTATGTGTGTTTATTAATTAATTATAAACCCAAGGGTCCGCCTCAGAAACCAGGTTTTGTGGCGCCGATGGTCCCCAGTAGGATGTGACGAGGAAACGTATGAGGCTGCGTGAATGTCTGATGTCAGTCATAACAGCAGATCAATGATGGTGGAGAGCGCTGACACACACACTCACATCGTGTGTGTGTGTGTGTGTGTGTGTTTGTGTGTGTGTGTGTGTGTGTGTGTGTGTGTGTGTGTGTGTGTGTGTGTGTGTGTGTGTGTGTGTGTGTGTGCGCGCGTGTGCGGGGGAGTCGGGTCGATAGTTTGTCTGATCTCTCTGCAAACACTCACAGGTGACAGGTGAGGAGGTATTTGTTGGTCACGTGACCCGGCACATATCCCACTATCCCCGGCGCCTAATCCCCTGATTGAACTGTCACTCACACGGTGTTTGTATATGTGTGTGTGTGTGTGTGTTTTATCTATCACACACACAGGTGAGTGTTAACCTGAACGTGTAACATGATAACTTACATCATCACTCATATCGTACTTTCTGTGTGAGTGTGTGTGTCTGTGTGTGTGTAACTTTCTATCTGTGTGTGTGTGTGTTACTGTTTTTCCGTGTTTGTGAGTGTGTGTTTGCGTGAGTGCGTGTGTGTTTGAGTATATGTGTGTGAGAGTGCGTGTGTGTGATGAAGTGGGTCAGGAGGAAGTAGAGCAGGACCACCGGGGATTCTGGGTAATGAAATCCAGGTCTGCTGTGATTCGCCGAAGGTCACGAATATTAATTAACTCGTTAACTCCTTCCTCATTAAGAGGGATCAGCAAAACTGCTTGTCTGTGTCTGTGGATGAAACCGATCCTGAATCTTCTTGTCCTCAGAGCCCCCCGTACCGATCGCCCCTCCTCAGCTGACAGCGGTGGGCGCCACCTACCTGTGGATTCAACTCAACGCCAACTCCATCAACGGAGACGGACCGATCATTGAGCGAGAGGTGAGACCTCACATTATGTTATATTGACTTGTGAGAAAGTTCTGGTTCTATACTAGGGGGATTTGGGGGTCCTTCTTGATCTTTTAGGGGGTCTCTAAAGGTTGCAGTTCCTTCTTATGAGGAGGTCTTAATGACATTTAATGTTCTATGGGGGAGTTTGAGGATAAGGTTCTGATCAGCCTTGGTGGTCCAGGGATCTCGAAGAGGACTTCTGAAGCCTCTAGGTGGCAAATGGTTCTAGAGAACTTCAAAGACTTTGTTGGGGTCCGACAGGAGGTCCTAATCTCTGTGAGGAGGTGATACTGGTCGGGGTTTTGATGAACAACATTCGGACCTAGAGGTCTAGGGATATGTAAAGGTTGTTTGAGTGGTCCTCCAGAAGATTAAAGCTCTGAGAACATCTGACTGGCCCCTTATCAGGTTTTAATTATGTGTATCGGAGTTCTAGCACTTTCTAAGAAGTTCTAGTGAACCAAGAAAGGGTCCAGTCCAATAGCGTGGGGGACATTTGGGTTGTTCCTTCAATGAACTTCTCCTGGTTTGTTTAAATGGTCCTTCAGAAGGTTTTAAGTTTTGTGAGGAGCTGTAACTGGTTCTTCATGAGGTTCCAGTTGTCTACATTGGAGTTCCAGCAGTTCTGAAAAGGTTCTGGTGAGCTGTGGAGAGATTCTATTCATCCTTGATGAAGTTGTACTGCATGACGTTTAGGTTCCGAAGGTTCCTTAGGTGGCATCAATGGTTCTATTAGGTTCTATGATGTAGAGTGTGTCTAACACTTCCAGCCTCCTGCTCTGCCGTACAGGTGACCCAAGAACGGGTACCGGATCCATTAGCCCGTAAAACATTCACTAGAATTTCCAGATTGCTATTCTGAGGCTGGTTGGAGAGTTTTTTCATGACTCTTCATGAGGTTAATGAAGTCGACCAGGAGCTTTTATAGGTCTTAAAGGCGTTCTGAGGATTTATGAGGCTTTCTGAAGGTCCTTCAGGACTTTAAGGTGGACCTGGGGGGTTTGTTTGGGTCCTGATTTGTGAAGCTGAGCTTTTCTTCGCCTCAGATGAAGTTCTAGACATTTTTTAGAAGGTTTGATTTGTGTTGTATTTGTTTTTAAGGTTGTGATGGAGCGTTTGTTCTCGTTATGAGGTTCTACTGATCTGAAATGGGCCAGCTTTGGTCCTTCAGCTCGTCCTAGAGTTCTGCGCAGAAGTTCTTCTCAGCTTAACACAGGAGTTGAAAAAAGATTGATTTTGAAAGTGCTTGTGTTTGTGAGGTGGAGTACCGAACCATGTCGGGCATGCTGATCGACACCACCCCCGTCGACAAGCCCACTCACAAGATCGGACACTTGGACCCCGACACCGAGTACGAGATCAGTGTCCTGCTCACCAGGCCCCTGGATGGAGGCACGGGAAACCCTGGGCCACCTCTCCGAGCCAGGACCAAGTGTGCAGGTGAGTGTGGTCACATGATCCACACATGTGATGAATGCTTCTCTCTCCTTCTTTAACTTTCCGCTGTAATGACTCTTTAGCAGCTAGTGGCTAACTGCTCAGCTACGCTCTCGCTGAGCTCGTTAAGAGGTTAATGGCGGTGTCATTAGCATAGCGCTCCGTGCTAGGCTGTGTTAGCGCTGAGCTCATCAGGTGGCTAATGGTTAACAGTGAAGTCATTAAGACTGTGAGCCCGACTAGGCTTCACTCATTAGCATTTAATGGCTAGACTGTACACTTCAGCGTAGCATGCTATGGGTTTACCTCATGATCATCCATCACCTGAGTGAACACACACACACACACACACACACCGCTGCAGATGTATGTGTGTGTGTGTGTGTGTGTGTGCCCTGTGGGCGCAAACAAACAACAAACAGCATGTGATTAGCAATTAGCGTGCTAATTACACAGGTGCAGCAATCTGATGCTGCTGCAGTTCTCTCCCTGTTTATGGCTTTGTTTTGTCGTCTTGTTTTTCTCATTTTATTTATCTCCTCTGGCATTTATGGCCTTTTTTCCTCTTATTTTATTGCAGATACTGATTATAATTCAATCCCAGGTAACAGAAGATTTGTGGTTTTAGATCTTATCCTATCATATAGCATTTGAACAAAACTAGTAAACACTCAAATACAAATATTCCACTGATAAACCACCTAAATAAAGCTTAAAAAAAAACTGGAGCACGACTACGAATACGAGTTAGATCTTTATGAGTTGGTTTGAATCGGGTCAATCTGGAATAAATCAGCCCGAAAACATTTTGAGCTAAAGCTCCCCCTAGTGGCAGAATATGCAGCTGACCTTTCCCAAAATCAACCCAGTTCTTCCTGACACTGAGACCTATGTGACTAGAAAATAAGAAAATGAGCCATGATACGGTTTTTGAGTTATCGAGTTAACAAGAAAAAGCTGTGGGGGCCATGATGTTTTCATATTATCCCGACTTTCTGGGCGATAAAATAAAGATCCAGAGCAAAAACCAAAAAAAACACTTTTATCCTAAACTTTATTTCTATAGTTTTAAAAAAAGGGTCTGGGTGAAAATATCAGCATGTGTTTTTGTGGCGCTCGCTGACGGGATCTCCGGCGCTCTGATTCCTCGGACGCGTCGACTGTTTTCACGTGTCGCGTTTCAACATGTCCGCCTCTCAGACGTGCCGCGACATGAGCCGCCGCAGCGCCGCTCGGGGTTGTGACCTGTCTCCGGTATGTTCTCATAAACACATACAGCAGCTGACAGGCAGGCATTCCTGTCCGTCACTGTGATTGTGACACCCCCCCCACTCCTGCCCCCCCCCCCCCCCCCCTGAAACCCCCCCCCCCCCCCTCATGTCGTCACCCCCCCGGTCCATTCAGACACACGGCTTCATCTAATCCGGACGTTCAGGCAGCGGCGCTACAGCCGTTATTACCCCCCACAGAGGTCATGTTCTCACCTCAAGCCTCCGCTGGGTTTCTCTGCAGGATTATGCAAAAAAGCGCCGGATGGATTTCCACAGGACCGGGTCCAAAGATGGATCTCGGGTCGAGAAATAACCCGTTAGACCCGGATAAAAGGGCTTCTTCTACATTGCAAGATATTTTTACCCCCCAAAAAAGTGCTGGAAATAATTCCCATATAACATTACAGCCTGGGCCGGATCCGGACAGAACTTCATCAATTTCAGCGCCGATTCTGATATCAGGGCCGATCCAGGAATTTTTTTATAACATTCCAAAAAGCTTAAAGCATTTTTTTCTACTGAGGTTCTACTGGGTTCCAGGACGTTCTAATCAGACAGAACCTCCTGGAGATGATTTAGTTAGCCTGAAAGAGGTTCTGATCGGCCAGAACCTCCTGAAGAGGATTTAGTTATCCTGAAAGAGGTTCTGATCATCTACAACCTCCTGGAGATGATTTAGTTATCCTGAAAGAGGTTCTGATCGGCCAGAACCTCCTAAAGAGGATTTAGTTATCCTGAAAGAGGTTCTGATTGGCCAGAACCTCCTGAAGAGGCTGCTTTGATGATTGATTGATGGTTGATTATTTGATGAGGGTTCATGGGATCCTTGATAATAATTTGAAGACAAATCAACACCGTCTTGAAGTTCTGTATGATGCTGTAGGATTGTGGATCAGAACACCAAACCCGTCTGCCTGTCAGAGTGTGTCTTTGTTGTTACCTCCGCCCCTCTGGGGCTGTCAGCAGATTAAAACAAACACTCCTGCGGGATCAAACGCAGGAAACATGAAGAATGAAAGAAAGAGTGTTTCGGTGATTGACAGCCAACACGGCTCTGTGTGTCTCTCACGCACACACACATACACACATACACACACACACACACACACACACGCACACACACACACTCACACTCAGTGGGATGATGTTCGCTCTGATAACGCTTGTCTGTCTCTTCAACTTCACTTTTATTTATTCATTTTACCTCCAATGAATTATGAACCAGCCTGTGTGTGTGTGTGTGTGTGTGTGTGTGTGTGTGTGTGTGTGTGTGTGTGTGTGTGTGTGTGTGTGTGTGTGTGTGTGTGTGTGTGTGTGTGTGTGTGTGTGTGTGTGTGTGTGTGTGTGTGTGTTTAATAATGAATCAGTGTGTCCATCATACAAGCTTTAGGACTTAGAGCTCGCTGAGGCGACTCAGTGTGGCGGCAGATAAACAGGAAGTCGCGGCGAGCTGCTTCATCTCGTATTCCTGTGTAGCGTCTCTTCATACGTGACGTTAACGGGACCGCGGCCTGGGCCTATTGTCCTGGATCCTGACTCTCAGACTTAAGCACTGTCTGGGTCGGACCAGAACTTTGAAGGCCACATGATTGACGGAGGAGAAAAAAATAAAGTTCTTGACTCTGAAAAAAACTACTCATCTGGACTGGACTTAAGCCCCGCCCCCTCCTCAAAGTGTCATTCAAATCTTTCACTTCTGGAAAACGTTGAAGAAATAATTTTAGGGCGTAAATTCCTTGATCTTTGCCTTTACCTGGAGAAAAAACGTGTTTCTTTCCCGTTACTGTGAATTATTATTATTTTTTAACAGTAATTACATTTAATATCTAAAAACGATGAACGAGAAAAGACATTTAAAAAAATATTTCTTCTATGCATGTTAATTAAATCATAAAGACTTTAACGTGCCGTCGTTTGTGTCTAAAAGCACATTTTTATTTCCTGTGACGACGTAAATGAGTGGAAGTCAGGGTTTGTACGTTTTTACGGTTTGAACCTCGTAGGATTAATATTATCATTATTATTATTATTATTATTATTATTATTATCTGAAGAAGACCTCTGGCGCCCAAGCGTGCGGAGATGATTTTTTTATTTCTTTTTAGCTCTGGTTTCACCCTGAACTCGGCATCGGTCCTGGAAATAAAAACATTTTTCTGTTAACATCCATTAAAGTGTGTTTGTCTCGGCTCTTAGAAAAATACCGTATGAATATTTCACTCCGCTGGCTCTGGTTCTCTCTTTTCACCTCAGATGTTCACGCTCTGCTCGTCCGTCCAGGCCGCTCTCACTTTTATACTTTTAGTGCTCTTACTTCTGTCGGCGGCTTTTTATCCTTTTATTCCTTTGGTAAAAGTTTGTTTGTTTCAAGAAGCAACTATTTCGGCGTTTTTCACGTGGAGGAGAGTCGAAACGACACGGGACAAAAAAACAGACTGTTTTATTTTCACCTTCAATTCTAGGTTCTATTTTAGTAATTTCACCTTTTTTCTTTTATTTAATCTTAGTTTTAGTCTCTTTAGTCATTTTATAGATTTAATTTCAGAACTTGTTTTAGGGATTTTATTTTTTAAGTTCTAGCTGTAGAGAATAAATTAAAACTGACTGAATATTAGACAAAAATAATAATAATAATAATGATAATAATAATAATGATATTAATAGAGATAATAATGATGATAATAATAATACGATAAGAATTATTATGATGATAATGATAACAACAATAATAATAACAATGATGATGATAATATTAATAATGATATTACTCAAGATAATATTGATGCTAATAATAATAATAATGATATTAATAGAGATAATGATGATGATGATATGATAATAATACTAAAAGAATCAATAATAATGTTATTAGTAGAGATAATAATGATAATGATAATAAAAGCAATAACATTGATATTAATAGAGATAATAATAATGATGATATTTATAATGATGATATTAATAATTATAATAATAATAATATAACCCTGGGTCAGTGATTAGCATTTGTATAAAGTTTTACAGCACGCTACTATATTAATATAATTCCACTCTTTTATTGACGTAAAGGTTTTGACGACAACCAGCCAACATTTCCAGGATGAAGGACGTCATGAACGTTTTAGTTAGAAACCAACAGTCGAGACTAAAGTAGCAGAATGGCGACCCGACGGCGGTGGGGGCGGGACTTCTCCTCTCTGACGCCAGAGGGGTGAAAAGGTTCCGCTGGAAAGGGGTCCAATGTTTTTTACACAATGATTTAGGATGAAATTATGAAAACAGTTTCTACAGAACTGACACTACTGACACTAATGACATCATCACAGCCAAGATGATGCCTGAAAGTGGAAAGTCCAGAGAAGTGACCCCCCGGCGTCTGGCGGGTTCAACCGAGATGAAGAATTGATGAGGGCCGATGGTCCGTATCGAGGCGCTGAGAGGATCCAGATCCTGATCAGAGACAGAGTTTTTTTTGTGTCCTGATGAGACGCCATGAATCATCCATCACTGATCCTCATCTCTCCTCCTCTTCCTCAATCCATCCTCCCCCGTTCCTCCTCCTCCTCACTCTCTCATATTAAATCTGGTGATCTCTTGGAAATGAAAAATTAAACCTCTCCTCCACCTCCTCCTCTTCCTAAAGTCACCTTCAAACATCCAGCCCCCCTCCTCCTCCTCCTCCTCTCTGGCTGTGATGTATTCTTCCTCTTCCTCGGCAGTGTTTGTTTGTTTCTACTGTTTTTGTCCGTTATCAGCTCCATGCAGCCTCCAACCGGCTCTGCCCCGTTAATAAACCCAGAACCCGACCCCCCTCATTCTGGTTCCTATAGATCCCACCCCACGGAGAAACTGGGACCTGGAAGGGTCCAGAAGTCACGGCACACGTATGTGTTGTTGTTTACCCGAGAGGGTCATTAAAACACTGTCAACAAATTCTGAATGAATTTTGCAGAAATGAGGCGTGGAGGTTTACCGGTGCATCCGGGTCACGGTGCGGAGATTTGTAGAACTTTATTTAACATTACGTTTTAGACACCAGTCTCAGATTTTCAACCAATAATTACAGATGCACAAATTGCAATTTTGGAGAACTGAACACCCCCTGTGAAGATTCTAATTTTCAAAAAAACTCTTTATTTACAGACATTTATAGATAAATAAATGGTTAAAAGTATTATATTCCATTTTTCCAAAGAGAGATTCTTAAATTCTACACATACTGTACGTATTATTACATTATTATTATATTATTACTTATTGACATTACGTTGTTTTACCTTTACTTTTAGCTTCTTTTTTTTCATCCCTTTTGTGTGCGTAGGCTCTACACTGCCCCATGTGGTTTCCGGTGGTACTGCTCCAAATCATAAACTCGCACAAAATGACGGATAAAAGGTTCCGTCCGTATGCGTGTGTTTTCGTGACGGTACAAGAATCTAATATCTGGAAATGAGAGAGGAGAAATGAGGAGCGAGTGACACGAAGAGTCCAGATGAGAACCTCAATTAGGCGGAGGGAAATGGGCGAGAGACACTGGCATGCGCTGAGGGAGAGAGAGAGAGAAAAGGCTTATTGAATAGATGGCAAAATTCAAAAAGGTTGACATTTTTTTTGCCTTCACTGAGAACAAAAGAGCGGCAGCTGTGTGTGCGTGTCAGCGGGGGGAACGCGGACGCCATGTTGGAAATCTGTTTCAATCAGTCAGGGTCGCGCTCGCCTAAAAGGTCAGGGAGAGAGAGAGAGACAAAGAGGGAGAGAGGGAGAGAGAAACTGTGATTGTGCTTTTTAAACGCATCATATCTCATGTTTGATATTAGAATATAGAAAATATGCAGTTTATTGCTGCTGACGGCTTCACAGCTGAAAAATAATTAGGCTGTATCTTATTATGCTGCTAAACTTAAAACTAAATAAAGTGAGAGAGTGAGTAGAGAAAGTGTTTCAGCTCCGCTCCAGTGGCTCCTAGGAACTTTGAGAATAGACTCAAAGGTTATTTCATTTACCTTCTGAAGGCTCTATATGGTCTGGGGCCGGCTTAGAGGTCCGCCATGTTTTTATGTCAATACAGTCCGACCAATAAGCCCGACTTACTAAAAATTGCAAGTTCAGACCAAAGTCGCAATGTGGTTGAATCTAGTCTGAGTTGAGTCAAAGAGCTGAGCAAGTCTGTCATGAGGAAGTTGTGGGCGGAGTTTGAGATACGTCTGAGTCAAAGGTGAGTCTGTGATAAGTCTGTGTCTAGACATAACCCGAGATAAGTCTGTGTCAACACTGAGTCTGAGATAAGTCTGGCTCAACACTGAGACTGAGATAAGTCTGGCTCAACACTGAGACTGAGATAAGTCTATGTCAACACTGAGTCTGAGATAAGTCTGGCTCAACACTGAGACTGAGATAAGTCTGGCTCAACACTGAGACTGAGATAAGTCTGGCTCAACACTGAGACTGAGATAAGTCTGTGTCAACACTGAGTCTGAGATAAGTCTGGCTCAACACTGAGACTGAGATAAGTCTGGCTCAACACTGAGACTGAGATAAGTCTGGCTCAACACTGAGACTGAGATAAGTCTGTGTCAACACTGAGACTGAGATAAGTCTATGCCAACACTGAGACGGAGATAAGTCTGACCCGAGCCTGAGTTTGAACTAAGTCTATGTAAAGACTGAGACTGAGTCACGACTTAGTGTGAGATAAATCAAGTCCAGTCAAATCAAAATCACCTACAAAATATGTTAATTGTCTTTTTTTTAAATAAATAAAAAAGAATATATTTGTGTGGTATTTATCAAAGAATGTTAATCTTTAGAACCAAAGACCTCAGACAAAGTTAAAGTTCAGCTAAAGTTCTCACTGCAGACAGGAAGTTCACCTCATGTACTTCATTTAAAGGGGGCCGTTTGTAGTTCTTTAACACATGCTAGGAAAATACTTCAGCTGGATACTCCATCTCTGTGTCTGATTTAAATGTCAGCCCGAAATTTATGGGATGGAACCATGAGGACCACACACACACACACACACACACACACACACACACACACACACACACACACACACACACACACACACACACACACACACAGGTTCAGCAGGGAATGGTAGGATTTTATGTGATAGCATTCACTTTCCCCTCTGGGATTATGTGTAATAGGATCCAGCTCAGTCCCCTCCTCCCCCTCCCCTTGACCCCCAACACCCTTTGTTGCCGCGGCGATGTGTTTGTGTGTGTGTGTGTGTGTGTGTGTGTGTTCCCTGTAGACCGACCATTTAGCTCAACGTCTCTCTTTCATCGCACAATCGAGGTGGAGAAACTCACAAGTGCCTCTATTGTGTCCCGGTAAAAGCCTGCAGTGTGTGTGTGTGTGTGTGTGTGTGTGTGCGTGTGTGTGCGTGCAGGGCTCCATAACAGGAAGTTTTTGTACTGCCCCACTCAACCACACACACCCACACACACACACACACAGATGAAAGACGACAAAGAACAGGAAAGGTATTGTTCGTTGGGTGCAGAAAAACACCTGGAAACACACACACACACACACACACACACACACACACACACACACACACACACACACACATCGGGGTTTTGTCAGGAGAAATTGCTCTTTCATGCTCTCATCTATCATTCTCCCTCTGAGTGGATCGCTGTCTGTCATCTTGAAATACAGCACTTAGATTGGTGTGCGTGTGTGTGTGTAAGTGTGTGTGTGTGTGTGCGTGTGTGCTTGTGTTCTTGTGGGTGTGTGTATGAGCGCTCTCAGTCCGTAGCTTCCTTTAATCTCCCTCCATCACCCTCATTCATCTCCCCCTCTCTGTCTGTGTTCAGTGGAAACTGGTTCTTTCAGTTTCAGTAGATTCCCCTGCAGGAAACAGGAAGTGTGTTTAAATGACGTTTAGCTTTACTTTGAATAAACAGATCATATAACTGATGATGTCAGAGATGATGTCACACATCCTTACATCCTCCTAAAACTGACGCAGTCTGATACTTGGTTTGGTCCCAGTGTTCAGTTTAGACCTTTCCCTCCACTCCTGCTGCTCTTCTTCTGTTACAGATAACTCCTCACACTCCACCCCCTCCACCCTGCCTGCAGTCACTTCTTCACCTCTTCTCAAAACTCCCCGTTAATCTAAACAGTTGAGTCCACGTTCTTAAACTCCTGCACCTCCTTCACCTCCACTCCTTCTTCCTCACCGTTCCTCCTGCCTTCCCCCTCATTCACACACATGTATTCTAACTTCATTCTCCTTCTCTCCAGCGCATACCTCCACCTCTCCTCCACCTCATCCCTGCTCTCACTACAGATCACTATGTCCTCCACCAACATCATAGTCCACAGAGACTCCTGTCCGACCTCCTCTGTCAGCCTCTCCCATCACCATAGCAAACAAGAAGGGGCTCAGAGCCCATCCTTGGTGCGGTCCCACCTCCACCTGGAACCCATCCATCACTCCTACTGCTCACCTCACAGCCGTCATGCTCAGAGCAAACATCTCATCCGTTGGTTCTCCATATTGGTTTGGAATAGGTCCTTCCTGAAACAACCCTCCTCATCCGGTACCGGTTTGGGACCGGAACCAGATATTTATATTTATATTTATATTTATATTTTGAATTTTCACAGTATTTCAGCGTCTTTTGTTTTGGTCTAACCTTATATATTAAACTCTTTAGCTTTTTTTGGCTAACGTTTGCCAATCTACCACCTTTTGCAGGAAAAAGAGTTTTTTAGTCCGTCCGTTGTCATGGAGACAGGGCCTGAGCGCGCCGACCCTCCGGCTGCACATATAAACCCTCTGACTCTCCTGCTGCCGCTGGGCGAGCGACGCAGGTTTTCACCAGGTGTGAACATGGAGTCGGCAGATTTATATTTCTCTAATCTCTAAGATGTCGTTAACGTGACGTCGATCAACGAATCGTTCCATCGCTTCATTCGTCGTTTGTGGATTCTGTCCTCGCTTCTTCCGTGGGTGCTCCGTGTTCCAGCCGGAGCGCGAAGGATCAGAACCGGCTGAGCCACATTGCGAAGGTGACTGGAGGTGCCTGCTCTCCCACAGACCGCCTCCAGGCCCGGTGTGTCCTCCGTGAGTCCAGGTCTGTGGTGGAGCGCAGACCATCTGCTCCTCTCTGAGTCTCTAACTCTTCCCTCAGACTCAGAGTTCCTGCGTTCAGGAGGAACAGCCGTCCAATCTGTTTTGGTTCTTTTGCAAAGACTCAACTTTGAACTCAGAGGCTGCTGGTTGTTTTTGTTATTGTCTCCGTATGTTCAGAAAACGCTTCATATTTTATTGGTTCCTGGATCATTTCAATATTTGATCCAATTATTTCCCAGAAAAGAGGGGTTTTATTATGGAATCATCATCTTCATCATCTTCATCATCATCATCATCATCACCATCACTGCTTCGGCCGCCGATCCTTCATGTTAACCTGATAACTCAAAAACTATTCCTCGGATCATTTTCAGACTTTATCCCCTCATAGACCTTAGTGAGAGGAAGAACTGGATACACATTTGGGAAACGTTGGTTGTATATTTCCAACACAAGGGGGAGCTTCATCTCCAAACGTACATGGGCCATAACTTCCCAACCGTTGGTCCGATTCAGTCCAAATGTGTTGCATGTGAATCGTCTCAAGAAGATCTCGCTTTTAAATATTATATTTTACCCACTGAAGAAAGTTTTTTTTTTTTTCTACGGCCATGATTTCACATTTAAGTTCAGGAATGCAGTCCTGGGGGATTGTTTGTACTATGCAGAGGAGTGGGGGCTTTTTTGTGGATATACCCTTGCTGCCTGGGACGACATCATAGGCCTACTTTTATCTGATTTTTGTTTTTTCCTATCTCCTGATGCTGGCTGAAGGATTAGTTCACTATCTGGGATAGAAACTAGACCCAACCCCTCGACTCTTCATCATCCGAACCATGAGTGAAGAGGAGGACAATGGAATCATTCCGTATTTGTATCCTGGATACAAAAACCTCATTCCCTACACCCCAACAAGAAACATGTTGCATTCTGGTTTATTTGGCTTCATGTAAAATGGCTGAAAGTTGAGTGGAATGCGTCGCCAGATATCCCGCCGGAGCAGCGGCGCCCTCTGGGTCTCAGCACGATGACAAAACTCTGATGTGATGAAGAGATTTGACAGTGGAGTCCTCACAGAGGGTTACCCACTCGGCTCAGGCTGCCCTCCGATTGGCCGAGAGCAGCTGGAATGGCGGGCCAAACAGACGCCGGCAGAGCGCGACTGAGCGGCTGACGGGATCTTTATCAGCGCCGCGCCGAGGTCTAGCCTTCAGTCTGTTGTTTGTTCAATTGAGCGATGAGAGCGGATGTTTTCACTTCCTCCACCTGTGAAATGAAGACCTGATGTTCTCGCTCTCTGGAGCTCAAGGCGCGTTCATCTCCAGCAGGTTAGATCTGAATAAATGTAGATTTTAGAAGTCAAACAGTGGCTGGATTAAAAACATCCATCCGCTATCTTCGTGTTCTTAAACCCAGGTGAGAATCTATACCTCCATCTTTATTCCTTCTCTATATCCGGCTCCAGATGGTGCAGATGTGCCTGAAGCTG
>JBBDHG010000013.1:1340000-1347500 GCA_037951165.1 Lophius americanus | reverse complement strand
GTCTTCGCTGTAGTTCTCTTTTTCTCCTGGGGCTTTATCTTCTTCTGAAGACACTTTTCTTCCTCCAATGGGCCAAATGAAGGTCGAAACTCCCCGACGTTAAATATGTGACTTTATTCCATCAGGTAGGTTTAATTTATGCGTCTGATGTGTTCCAGTATTCTTTCCATTACATCTAGATAATGACATCAGTCCGTACAAACTTTTTAACGACTGGCTACACACGTTCCAGAGGGAGGCGGTATCCACGGTAACAGTCGTCATGTCAACAGATGTCTGATCTCCGTCGTCGGGCTGTAACCAGGGATCCGCTTAATTAATGATCAGCAGGCGGGGCTAATCAGAGGCTGCTGCTAACACGGAGGATTAACGGGATTAACAGCTAATGTGTCAATCACGCACACACACACACACACACACATGCACTCACATTCGCTCACACACATAAACACACATAAACACACATAAACACACGTAAACACACGTAAACACACATAAACATAAACTCACACACACACACACACATACATACTCACTCACATACGCTCACACACATATGTGTGTGAGCGTATGTGAGTGAGTATGTATGTGTGCGTGACACATACCATCACACACACACACACACACACACACACACACACACTAATTCACACACGTACTCCCACACATACACACACGCACGCACGCACATACACATGTACGCACAAAAAAAGCATGTGTGTTTTAAACTCATCAGTCGATACGAGTGGATCCAAATTTAGGTCCCGGAATCCGAGATCCAAGCCGAGGAAGCAGCGGCTCTTCCCGGATCATTTAAAACACAGGGTTCTTTGAGGAGCAGCCGCACACACACACACACACACAGAGGAGGGTCAGAGGTCAGAGGTCAGCTGGAGGTTTACCCGGTACTTCCTAACAGATGAACATGGACCGGTGGCGTCGTCCGTGGGTGGCCAATGAGGTCCGGCCCACCAAACCGTGAAGCCTGCAGCGATGCGTGAGGGACTAATGAAACGTGGAGATGATCGGTTCAGTGAGTCCAGTTCGCCTGAGGCAGACGAGGCTTCATGCATGAAGATGTCCTTTGCATAGTGCAGCCTGAAATTGGTCGGAAGTCAGTCTGAAGCTGGTCTGAAGTCGGTTTGAAGCTGGTCCGAAGTCAGTCTGAAGCCGGTCCAAAGTCAGTCTGAAGCTGGTCTGAAGTCAGTCTAAGCTGGTCTGAAGTCAGTCTGAAGCTGGTCTGAAGTCAGCCTGAAGCTGGTGTGAAGTCGGTCTGAGCTGGTCTGAAGTCGGTCTGAAGCCGGTCTGAAGTCGGTCTGAAGCCGGTCCGAAATCAGTCTGATACCGGTCTGAGGCTGGTCTGAAGTAAGTCTGAAGCTGCTCTGGAGTCGGTCCGAATTCAGTCTGAAGCCGGTCCAAAGTCGGCCTGAAACTGGTCTGAAGCTGGTCCGCAGTCATTCTGAAGCTGTACCGAAGTCGGTATTATACCGGTCTGAAGCTGGTCTGAAGTCATTCTGAAGCTGATCTGAAGTCAATCTGAAACAGGTCTGAAGTCAGTCTGAAACAGGTATGAAGTCAGTCTGAATTGGTCTGAAGTCAGTCTGAAGCTGATCTGAAGTCAATCTGAAACAGGTCTGAAGTCAGTCTGAAACAGGTATGAAGTCAGTCTGAACTGGTCTGAAGTCAGTCTGAAGTCAGTCTGAACTGGTCTGAAGTCAGTCTGAAGTCAGTCTGAAGCTGGTCCAAAGTCAGTCTGAAGTCAGTCTGAAGCTGGTCTGAAGTCAGTCTGAAGCAGGTCTGAAGTCAGTCTGAAGCAGGTCTGAAGCTGGTCTGAAGTCAGTCTGAAGCAGGTCTGAAGTCAGTCTGAAGCAGGTCTGAAGCTGGTCTGAAGTCAGTCTGAAGCAGGTCTGAAGTCAGTCTGAAGCTGGTCTGAAGTCAGTCTGAAGCTGGTCTGAAGTCAGTCTGAAGCAGGTCTGAAGCTGGTCTGAAGTCAGTCTGAAGCAGGTCTGAAGATGGTCTGAAGTAGGTGGTAGCGTTCAAGTACACCACTTCATCATCAGCATAGAAATGTGTTCAGGATGAATCTTTACCCAGATCAAAACTCAGGGTTCACTGATGACTTCTAGAGCAGCGAAGGGTCAGAGGTCAGCAGGTGGTTCAGCCAGCACTGGAAACGTATGATAGTGTACCGTGCCATTAAGGCGCACAGGTGAGATTAATCAGGGCGGGGCAGACGCCCCTCAGCGGAGGGAAAACAGATGCAGGAATAAAAATAGGGACAGGAAGTCCACTGTGAGAAACCTGATATGCAGAAACAGGAAATGACAATCCAGATCCACATGTTCCTCTTCCACACAAGGTTGTGTAGAACCCAGTAGACGTGTGTAGTAGTGTTTGTGTGAACCTCCTTACCTATGCACGCCAGTGAAAGCCTCCGTGGCGGCTTGAAAACACGCAGCCGGCGGGAGAAGAGAGCGTTTACAGAAAACATGTGTTCGAATGTGGAGGAGAAAGATGAGCGATGATGATGGACGACGTGAGGAGGAAGAGAGGAGACAAGTGAAAAGAGGAAAACGAATCATTTCATGTCAGATTTATGGTTTTCCTTTCATGCAGAACAAGACTGGAGATGTAAAGAGAGTGTGTGTGTGTGTGTGTGTGTGTGTGTGTGTGTGTGTGTGTGTGTGTGTGTGTGTGTCTGCTAATTGACATGATAGTTTATGTGAAACCTGAAATCCATCACGCTGAACAGATGCAGCTCAGAGATATGATTTTATGTTTGTGTTGTTTATATTTATCTTTGCTTTTGTCTCCTCTGACACCAGAGTGTGTGTTGGCCTTCAGGCGCGCTAACACACACACACACACACACACACTCGTGTGTAAGAGCCTCGCATCAGGACAAAAGGTGCTGCCGCGGGCGACCTGCCGCTGTAATCAGATTCTGTCACAGACACAGAACAAGTGCAGAGACGTGAGCGTGAAGAAATGTGATTGGTGACGGTTTGTCAACGACGGAGGGAGGAAGACGAGGGATGAGGAGAGAGAGAGAGAGAGAGACAGCTGTGAGGGGGAAGAGAAATAAAAAGGAAGAAAGGCGGTGAAGACAGAAGGAATGATTGAATCGTTCTTTCCTGCTGCTTCCAGAGGGGAATGAAACAATACAGATCCTGCAGCGGCTGCATGGTCCTGTCCTCCTCTGACTTCCTGTCCGGCAGGAAATGTGACAATACTGCTGTTTCACCGTCCCCGCCCTGTGTGTGTGTGTGTGTGTGTGTGTGTGTGTGTGTGTGTGTGTGTGTGTGTGTGTGTGTGTGTGTGTGTGTGTGTGTGTGTGTGTGTGTGTGTGTGTGTGTGTGTGTGTGTGTGTGTGTGTGTGTGTGTGTGTGTGTGTGTGTGTGTGTGTGTGTGTGTGTGTGTCTGTTGTGATATATGACTTCTGTCCTGTTTCTGCTTCCTGTGGAAAACACCATTGTTTCCAGCGTCCCCCGCGACGCACGCGGCTGAAACTCACATTCAGGCGCCGCTCGGTTCTTCTGTGACCCGCGGTCCCAGTGACTGTTCATGTTGCTAAAGCTCAAATTCCCTGAATCTGTGCTTTTATATCGATCCAGGTGTACAGGTCCCTCCTGTCACTAAAGAATATTCTGGATCATTTCCACCCGGAGAATGAGGTCGGGGATACAAACGGCTGAAATGAGCGTCCTTCGGAGGGGGGGGCTGGGCTCAGTCTTAGAGGTAGGGTACGGAGTCGGTTAGAGCCGCCGCTCCTTCACATGGACAGGTGGTGGTTCATCATCTGATCAGGGTTCTCCAGGCTGCCTCCCTTTGGGGGTAACTGGGAGGGGTCCCCCCATTGATGTTTGTGGAACAGTTACAAATGGAATAAGGATCTGAGAGGCTTGGGTCGGATCTTCTCCAGATCTGCAGGTCTTGTTGTTGGGTGTTCTTCGTCTGTAGTGGTACCTACCTAAAGGTTCTGGTGAACCTGTAACAGGGTCATGGGTGGAGTGGATGACAGGTGAACCGGATCAGTAAGATCCAGTTTCAAACCGGATCTTACTGATCCTTCGTGATGATGGACAGGCGACGCTTCCGTCACGCCAAAATCTACTTTTTCCCCAGATTGTGAGACTTTAGGAAGTGATTCCAGAACGGCGCCGCACAGATCTCACTTTTATCCAGCGGCGCGGTTAATGTTGAAGAGTGGTTGAAGCTGACGGGCGCCTTACGCCTGACGGTCCCTGATGATGTCATATGATTCTGTTAACGTGGATCGCTGATCCAGACGTATGGCGGACGCCTCACTGAGGAGCGGGCTGTTGACCTCGGCTGAGGTAGGCGTCCTCTCCTCCCATTTGTTTGGCGTCTTGATGTCCTCTCGCCACATATAGGATTTCATGCGTCGACAGGACGCCATCAATTATCAGTTTAATGTCAGCCTGCTGTAAAGTTACAGCCGCTACGTACGGCGAGTTAATAAAAATGAGGAGGGGATGATGGAGTGGAGGAGAGGAAGAGCTGACCTTTCTCTGGAGCTGAATAATGAACCAACAGATGGGGGAGAGGGAGAGGAGAGCCGCTCCTCCTGCCGTCTGTGGTGTGCGAGGAGCGACCCAGTAAATAGTCTCCACGGAACCAGTCAAAACAGAAGGATTCAAAGAAGTTCCCATCATGCACCTGGGCGGTGTCTTTAGAGCCTGTCCCATGGACATTGAGCGCTATGTTGGTGAATGAATGAACATTTGACTTCACCAGAACAGAAGGTACCGGGTTCGAATCCACCACTGCCGGCCTTTCCGTGCGGACATTGCATGTTGTCCCCCGGTCGGCGTTGGTTCTGTCCAAGTTCTCCAGGTTCTCCAGGTTCTCCAGGTTCCTCCCACAGATCATGAACATACGGTAGAAATGGTGACTCTAATGGGAGCGTTGATGGTCGTCCGTCTCTCCCTGTCGGATCTGTGATGAGCTGGTGTCCCCTGGACGTGGTGGAGCGTTAATGTCTGCTGGGACAGGCTCCGCCCCCTGACCCTGAACAGAATAAGCGGTTATGGATCAGGAATGAATGAATAACCACCAGCGATGGTTTTGTGGCGGCGTCACGTGAATGTCTGCCTGATTGACGGTGTGTCCATTCTGTCTGTCTGCAGTAAATACCAGGTGGTGGTGGAGGAGGAGCGCCCCCGCAGGCAGAGGAGGGGCACTGCGGAGATCCTGCGCTGTTACCCGGTGCCCATTCACTTCCAGAACGCCACGCTGCTGGACTCCCAGTACTACTTCAGCGCCGAGCTGCCCATGAGCGAGCTGAGGACGCCGATGACCTTCTGCGTCGGTCAGTCCGCCCGTCAAACAGCGAGTTGGTCCACCCGTCTGATAGTAGTGTTTTAACGTGCGTGTGTGTGTGTGTGTGTGTGTGTGTGTGCAGGTGATAACAGGACCTACAGCGGTTACTGGAACGCCCCCCTGCTCCCCCACAAGAGTTATGGGATCTACTACCAGGCTGTCAGCACCGCTAATGGGGTGAGTCCACCTGTCCAAAGAAACACCTGTGTGTGTGTGTGTGCGTGTGTGTACGCGTGTGTTTGTGTGTACATGTGTGTGTGTGTATGTATACATGTGTGTGTGTGTGTGTGTGTGTATGTGTGTGTGTATACATGTGTGTGTGTGTGTGTGTATGTATGTATGTGTGTACGTGTGTACATGTGTGTGTGTGTATGTATACATGTGTGTGTGTGTGTGTATGTGTGTACGTGTGTACATGTGTGTGTGTATGTATACATGTGTGTGTGTGTGTATGTATACATGTGTGTGTGTGTGTGTGTGTGTGTATACATGTGTGTGTGTGTGTGTGTGTGTGTGTGTGTATACGTGTGTGTGTACGTGTGTACATGTGTGTGTGTATGTATACATGTGTGTGTGTGTGTATGTATACATGTGTGTCTGTGTGTGTGTATACATGTGTGTGTGTGTGTGTGTGTGTGTGTGTGTATACATGTGTGTGTGTGTGTGTATGTATACATGTGTGTGTGTGGGTGGGGCTCCGTCTCCATCGTCACCAGTATGAACTTCCTGTCTGGTAAAGCAGCTTCCAGCAGACGAGTCACATTCATGTCAACATTTGAGTTTTTTTGGAAGCTTAAACTCTGCGTTCTATTTCAGTTACCATGGAAACCAGTTTAACGTGTCGTTAAAACAGGAAACAGTTTCTAAAAAGAGCAACAACAAAAGTTTAGAATAAACGTTCATCAGAGCCACGTCGTCAGCGACTTTAACTGTAAGACCTTTAATAGACTTATAAACAAATATAAAAAGAATTAACCACACTAGAGGAGGTCCGTACTGAAATAACTCTATAAACAGATAGTTTTTTGAAAATAATAATAACACATATGTTCGGTGAGTAAAAACTACCAAATGTGCTTTTTTTATTTTAAATAAAATAAGGTTAATGTAATAATAATAATAATAATAATACATTTAATTTATGTAATGTATTCAATAAGTGATTCTATGATCCCCTTAATGAAAAAATAAATATTTATATATATTTGTTTTAAAAGATTAATAATAATTAAATTCTAAATGTTAATAATACCGTTTCTCCTACAGCAAAGAACTGAAGGGCTAATCTTACTTAATGGTATTAAACTACTGGATTTTGTTTGATTATTTTGTTACTAAACATAATTCACTTTCTTCCTTCAGATATTTTAGGAAGGTTGCAATTATTTTTTATTTAATTCTTAATTTCGCAAACAGTTCTTTTTCCTCAGATATCCAAATAAGAGGAAACACTTTAAGATTCTGCAGGAACTGAAAGTTGAAATCAGCGTTTTTTCAGACTTGAGCATCTTCTGTGGTGTTCTGTGTTTCTACTATGGAGCAGGCTACAGGCCTATCATGCTGATACTATGGCTAAGGTTGTCTTCACTCATCAGGAATCAGTTTTAAGATGCATTTAACTCACGGAGGAAAAACTGGCTTTGTCCTTTTAATGCTAAAATGTCAACTATTGGATTGGACTTAATCGGGATCCACATCCATATCCGGAACCACCTTAAAACCAAACTCACTTCCTTTCTCGCCATCCAGCCTGACGTAAGAGCAGAAATCTGACAAATCTCCGCCGTTTCCTCGCTTCTTAGCGCGTCTTCTTCCCACTTTGGGAGCAGCGGAGTGTTAATGGTGGAGGAAGCAGAGGCTGAGATGTGTTTAAGGCCAAGCTGATGTCAGGATATCCAATCACTCTGTGCAGCAGAGCCCGACTTCATCGGCCGTGTGACAAAATCACTAGAACAAAGGTTCAACACCCGCCTCCTCCGTCCTGTCCTTTCAATTTCCTTCATTCTTTTCCTTCTGTCTGTCATGAAAACCAGAGAGGCGAGACAGAGAGAGAGAGGTCGCACAACACACACACAAACACACACACACACACAGAAACACACACTCACACACACAGAGACACACACACACTATTTAATAAGACCAGAGATAGTTCCA
>JBBDHG010000013.1:1335000-1337500 GCA_037951165.1 Lophius americanus | reverse complement strand
TTGGAGCACAGTTCTGGTGGCTAACGACGCCAGATGCCGATTGGCTCTGCAGGTCCCCTGGCACCTGTCAGTCATGCTACAGCAGCCAACCAGATCTCCCAGGGGTCCCCCCTCCACTCCCCCTCCTCACCCACGGTGCCTTGCAGCGCTAACAGTGAGCCTAGCTGATGTGAATGTAAAGGAGAGCTGAACGTCGGCTGAATGTTAACCGCACAAACAAAACGCACAGCAGCTCCGGTTTAATCTTTTCATTCTGAAAGTTCCGGAAGAAACACACACACACACACACACACACACACACACACACACACATAGTCATGATGTCCCATGATGCCGTTCACATCACGCAGACGATTAAAGCACAGCTCACATCCCTAAAGGAGGAAATAATCCTCAAGCGTGATGTAGTGTTATCTTAAAGTATGTACCAGTAGTATTCAAAATATACGTATTGTGTGTAATTTATTGTTACGTACTCAGGAAGTACACAGAGGATGTACCGCACAATAAAGTCTTAACTATTTTACACTCTTCCATCACGTTAAATAAGGAATAATAGTCAAGAAACGTAGAGTTAAAATATCAAACTGTAGTCAAATATTTTACAGACTAGACCTTTAAAAACAAACACTAAAAAAAATGATGCCGCAAAATTAACGGTAAAATACCGGCGGCTACGGTTAGGAACCATAAAAGCAAATATGATGTAAAGTTTTTAATGATGACATTCTGGATTAACAGTCAATTATATGATTTTCAGACTTTTAACCTAGAAATCAACATTATTACATTATTCCACAAATTTATACCGTATTTTTGGGGCGTTCCGTCTGTTGAATAAAACCTGTTATTTATATAGAATAATACTTTTACAGTAATCTCTCACTTGTGACATTATGGCATTGTTCCTTAATCCTAAAACAAGTGTGTATTTCTACAGTAAAATTCTGTTTTTTCATAAATTCTTTACTGGCAAGTTTTACACTTTAAATAAAAAAACCCCAAAAAACTTCATTTTACTGTAAGTGTGTGTTTAAGTATGTAAATGTAAACAGGTTGATATAATCTTTTTAAATTTAACGTATTTTTTTTACGGTAAAATTATAGAAACCACAGCTGCAGCTATTTTACCGTAAATTTCACTCTTTTTTTTTTTCTTCTTTTTTTTTTTACACTCCAGCTTTTTGTTGCTCCTGTCGGTGTTTTCATTCGTATATATACCACAAGTTAGCCCTGCAGCTAACTGTTGACGGACGCCTCACCTCTGATCTGCTGCTGTTTCTTTACTCGACTACTAATGTCTAATGTGACCCATTCATTAACGGGTTGATTAACGAGTTTCCCTTTCAGGTCCGTGTCCGTAATGATCTGATGTTCTAAAATCCTCTGATATTCTTATGTGTTATACATTCTTGTGCGTGTATTTGTAGAAGAACTCCCGTTTGTATTTATATAGATTCTCTCCCTCCACTAAAGGCTTATTGTTCTAAGAGGATGAATAATGTTGGTTCAGTAAACGCTAACACCTTATTTTAACCTCCTTCCCACTGTTTAAACCTCTGCTATTTAAACCCTAAATGATAATAACACAGTAATAAAGTTTTCTATATATATATATATATATATATATATATATATATGTTAATCCTGATTAATGATAAATGTGGAGAGAATGAAGATGCTGCATGTTACTAATATTTCTGCTTCAGTCAAACCGCTGCTACAGCCTCTCTCTCTCTCTCCCCCCCTGCTGCCTGTCTCTCTCTCTCTCTCTCTCTCTCTCTCTCTCTCTCTCTCTCTCTCTCTCTCTCTCTCTCTGCATGCCTTCCTGGATGAATAGCTGCTATAATCGTCACGCAGCTCACCACGCCGTACATTCGCATCGCGCCGGCAGCTGGCGACAAGCAGCTAACAGGTCAGAGACGCTGAAACTCAGAATTTACTGCCGTGAACTCGTTCAAGGCGAAAACTGTTCAGGGGGTCTTTGGTGGTCCGGCGCCTCCGGAAACTACAGGCTGGTGGTGGTGGCTGATGACTCTGCTGACTCGGCTGAGGGTGATGAAATAATGAAGTCTGTGAAGACTGGCACTGACCTAACAGAGACACTAGAGCCACATCATTATGTCCACTCTCATAGTTTTTGTTTTATTTTTAATCTATATTTAATATCTGTATTTTAAAAACAGCGGTCACATTATTTTTGGTTAAATTTAAAAACAACAAAGTCAGCAGCCCGTTCTTGTTTGGTTCCCCTCTGGAGCAGCTTTCCTTCTCTAGAACCTATTCTCTGTTCCGTGGAGACGCATAGAACCGCTTCCATACCAGGCACCGGCTGAGAGGAACTACAGGAAGTGTCTTTGTGGAAGTAACTGTCTTTGAGGAAAGTGGGATCATCCCTGGTGTAAACCCTGGCTCCCTGGAGTGACACTCTCCGTCAAACCCACTGACGTACGGGACAAGACTCGGGTCAAACTTATTCATTTGATTGATTTACATCAAA
>JBBDHG010000013.1:1300000-1330000 GCA_037951165.1 Lophius americanus | reverse complement strand
GAGGGATATGGTGCTAAGTGTGGTGAACAGGAAAGCACCACCCGCAACAAATGAGAGCCAACGGAGAGTCCTAACAGCAGCTCAGCAGATGCTTAAAGGATCATTCCACCATTTTCCCCCAGAGGATTCCTGGTTTTCTAGACGGTGTAGACAGTCTAGAGGGTGGAGAGCGTAAAGAGGTGACATCTCCACCTACGCCGTGTCATCAGAACCTGAAGAACCGGTCCAACACTAATGTCCAAACAAAAGCCACATTTCTATCTTTGCACCCAGGCCATAGTAGACACTATGGCAGCGTTGCACAAACGGAGGCGTGCGTTTCCCTGGAGGCACGTTTGGGTACTACGTTTGTGTGGTAACTTTGAAAACTATAAATATGTTTTAGTTCTATTTTTTTTATGACAATTTAAGAAATCGGAGAATTTATAAATTCAAAACAATATTGTTTTTAATGCATTGAAGGAAATTAGGGTTTTTCTACAAACAGATTTCAGGTTTTTCTCCGTTCTGATTTTTTATTCCGACCTCAAACTTAAAGTTCTGAAAATATATCCAGTCAAAAACATCAGTCATGATTTTACTATGATAAAACTTAAACACATTTTATAAACATTTTGGAATTGAAATGTATCCGAGTGGATGAGAAAAATAGTTTTTTTTTCAAAATCATGTTATAATTCTGAAAATATGCCGACGGATTTAATTAAACTTGGTTAATTAAATAACAGATGTGACATTTAGTATTTAGTTTCATTTCTGTAAACAACATTCTATTCCTATTTTTCACATTCCAGATGAACTTGATTCAGTACTCTGATGTCATGAGTTCTGGAGTTCTGTTCACAAAAATAAAATGTATAGCTTTCTGAAACAGAATTTCCAACCTTTCCAGCTTTGGCCCGGTTCTAAGAATCTCTGCGGCTAGAATCAGGTGGGATTCGTACGGGTGGACCTAATAACATGATCACCTTTCTCCTGACCGCCTTCAATCCAACGAGTCCCCTCCCCCTCACACTTTGATTGACACCTTATAGCAGCCAATCACAGCCCTCCACTCCTCCACCTCCACACAGAATAATTTTACTCATCTGTTCTGTTTTATCTCTCCAAGACATTAATCTGTTGTTTTTTCCTTTTTCTGTTTTTCTGTTTTTTCTTTCCCTCCATTCCATCCCTCCCTCTGCTCCGCCCCCCCACCACTCAGACGAAGAAATTATCACTCCTACACTTACTACCTGTAAGTAGCCTGTTTGACCTATGACCTCTCACGTCTAACCCTCATGTTCATCCTAACATCAAACCATAACAACCTAAAACCCTGGTCTCCAAGTGTTTCCTTCCTGTGTCCCTAACTAACCCTAAACCTCTGACCCCTGACCCTAAGCCTCTGATCCCTGACCCTAAACCTCTGACCCCTGACCCTAAACCTCTGATCCCTGACCCTAAACCTCTGACCCCTGACCCTGTACCTCTGATCCCTAATCCTAAATCTCTGATCCCTGACCCTAAACCTCTGATCCCTGACCCTAAACCTCTGATCCCTGACCCTAAACCTCTGACCCCTGACCCTAAACCCCTGACCCTAAACCTCTGATCCCTAATCCTAAATCTCTGATCCCTGACCCCTAAACCTCTGATCCCTGACCCTAAACCTCTGACCCCTGACCCTAAACCCCTGACCCTAAACCTCTGATCCCTAATCCTAAATCTCTGATCCCTGACCCCTAAACCTCTGATCCCTGACCCTAAACCTCTTACCCCTGACCCTAAACCCCTGACCCTAAACCTCTGATCCCTAATCCTAAACCTCTGATACCTGAGCCCTGACCCTAAACCTCTGACCCTAAACCTCTGACCCCTGAACTGTTGTCCGTTAGCCCCTCCTCTGAAGGAACCATCCATCCTCAGTGCGGAGCCTTAAACACTGGCTCCTAACCTTTCAGTCCACCTTTAGTGAATGTCATCTGTCATCTATAAGAGTCATCTCTCCTTAATAACGACACTTGACCCTTCATCTTCCTCTCAACTCAAAATTCTCCTCTTCACTAGAGCTCCGACATTTTAGCTTTAACTCCCGTTCTGAGGCAGATCCAGAATCTTGGCCCTAAATCCGCCCCTAGATTTACGGCATAGATTTAAGGTATCTTTTTTAAAACACTAAAAACGATGGTTGATCATCTCCAAGTCTCTCTGGAGGAACTTAAGATCCAGCAAAGTCGGGTTTTCAATATCGTTCAGCTCAAATGTGACACAGCTCACAGGAGCGAGACACAGGGACGCAAAATGTAAGCGGACTGAAGCGAGGAGACAAACACACACTGTAAAAAAAACACATTCTGGGTTGTTAACGGTAAAATTCTGGTGGCCAGAACTTCCACATAAAAAGTTTAATCAAGAAATTACAGTAAATTTTCCATGAAAAGAAATCCGATCTACTGTAAACTTGTTTACCTTACAGGTGTGTTACATAAAATTACAGTAAATTTTCCACGAAAAGAAATCCGATCTACTGTAAACTTGTTTACCTTACAGGTGTGTTACATAAAATTACAGTAAATTTTCCATGAAAAGAAATCCGATCTACTGTAAACTTGTTTACCTTACAGGTGTGTTACATAAAATTACAGTAAATTGCAATAAAATCTGATTTTCTTTAAACCTTGAAATAAACAGCATTTCACAATTATACACTATAAACATGTTTTTGTAGAAATGAAGATAATCTCTCGTTACCTGGTTAAAGGTTTTCTTTTAACCGTTAATGTAAGGGGTCTTAAAGCGCCGGCTCGCCGATGATTGGACCGCTACGCCCTCCGGCCCAAACTTCCCATTTTTTCCTGCTTCAAACATCAAATCAGGACAATCAGTTCACTTCCTGCCTGATAAGCCCCGCCCCCTGACAGCTGTCAAAGGAAATCCCCCTTTTAATAAGAGTGGTTATAATGTTATGGTTAGCTCGAATACGTTAACCAGAAGAAAGATGTCCGCTCCTCTGACCGCCGCTTCATCCGATCCCGGAGCCTCCTGACGGGATCAGCTCTGAGACAGGAAGCTTCTGTTTTTCTCTCTTATGAGAAAGTAAAAATAAAATCTCTGCCTTTTGATCAATAAATAATCTGAGCGATGAAGAAGAAGAACCTGAGTTATCCCTCCAGGTTAGAGCGGAATTATCTCCAACCGAAGCTTCCTCAGGGAGACAGGAAGTAGTCTCACTCCTCCTCAGGTCACAGACTGTGTGTGTGTGTGTGTGTGTGTGTGTGCCTGCTGGCTCACACACACACACACACACACACACACACACATAGTTACATATCATAAAATAATGACGTTTATTGATGTGATCATCTTTATTACAGTTTGTTAAAATCATCTTTTCCTCCGCGGCTCATTTTCTTCTCCAGAATCTGGACCACCGCCCCGTCACTAAGACTCACATAAACACAAAAACACAAATCAGACTCTGACTGAAGTAGTTTGAAGGTTGTTGTTGTTGTTGTTGTTGTTGTTGTTGTTGTTGTTGTTGTTGTTTTTCTCTTTGTGGTCATTTTTGTCACTTAATGGCTGTTTTTGTTGTGTGATTTTTCTTTTTTAAGTCTCTGAGGTCATCCTGTTCTTTTTGTGCTCTTTGTTTGTTTATCCGGGTTAAGGGTTAGGGTCAGGGGTTAACTCAACGTGTTTGTTGTTACTTTGTTCATTCTTTAACTTCCTCTATGACTATTTTTTATTATATTTGGCTGTTTTTTTATCTGCTTTTGGTCATTTTTTCCGTTTTTTCTTTGTATTTTTGTTTCTAACTGTCCTCATTTTTTATGTCTCTCTCTCTGTCTTTTTCGGCTTTGGTATTATCTTTGATTTAACTTAATTCTTAACCTAATTCTTGTTTAATTATGATTTTTCTCTTTGGACATTTCTTTGTCTGTTTGTGTCTTTTTTTTGTTGTTGTCAGCCGAATAAATAAAAAACATAATTAACATAAAATAAATGAAGTTAGGAGATCAGATTTTTTAGAGGTCAAGAAAACGTCTTCTCCTCTGTTGTAATAATTAAACATTATTCTACAGAATCTGGCTTTAGCATCTATTTTAAATTGAAAACTTTGAACCTTGTGACGCAAAATGAAATAAAGGTGTCCGATTTATTAGGGGACTCCACATCCTGAGCAAAAGTATGTGCAGGGGGCCGAGTCAGTTCTATGTTCATGAAGGACGCTGCTGTGATTTACAGCCCTGTGTGTGTGCGTGTGTGTGTGCGTGTGTGTGTGTGTGTGTGTGTGTGTGTGTGTGTGTGTGTGTGTAAGAGTGTGTGTGCGCGCAGTGGAGCAGGGTTAATAGAATTAGCCGGCTGTAATAAACCTGTCTGATCAAATGATCGTTACAAGGAGATATAAACCTACACACACACCTACACACACACCTACACACACACCTACACACACACACATATCCATTACCACTAACAGCATTGTCCTGTCACTCATTAGATTATCATAGATTAGCCTTGACATGCATCCATGTGTGTGTTAACGTTAAGTGTTGCTAAATCAATCAACCCCCGACACCTCACTGATGATGTCATGACACACATACACGCACACACATGCACACACACGCACACACACAGAGTCAGTCTCCATAGAAATCGGATATGAAAAACATATAAAAGCTGTTTTGCAGCAGGACTTACTCGCTGAGGCGAGGTCACCTCCTTCTCTGCCTCTCCATTCACTCCTCTCTGTAGAGTGTGTGTGTGTGTGTGTGTGTGTGTGTGTGTGTGTGTGTGTGTGTGTGTGTGTGTGTGTGGGGGGGGGGGGTCGAAGGTCAAAAGTCAGGACAGCTGTTTGGAGTGAGGGGGGGTTAACTCGGCTCCGCTGTAATTGAAAAAGGAAGAAAAGATTGATGAAAAATACAGAAGTTCACTGACAGCAAACATTTAAAACATCAAATTATCATTCTAGGAAAAATAACCCACTTTGAGTTTCGTGGTGTTCTTCATCCCTGGACATTCAGTCTCTTCATCTTCTCCTTATTATCAATTCTGTTTTTGTTATGTTTCCTCTCTTTCCTTTTCTTCTGGTCGTTCTTTGTTTCTCTGTCATTTTTGTCTATTTGTGGTCATTCCTAGTCTGTTTATGGTTGTTGTGTCTTTCTTTGTGGTCATTCTGTGTCTTTGCGGCTCTTTTTGTCATTTTGTGGTTAATTTGTGTTTCTCTTTGGCCAGTTTGTCTCTCTGTCATCATTTGTTGTAGCTTTGTGGTTGTTCTGTGTCTCTCTGTTATCCCTGTCATTTGTGGTATGTGGTCATTTTCCAGCTTAGTGGTTATTTGTTTTCATTTCATCTTTTTTTTCTTTGTGGTCATTGTTTGATTCTTTTTGGTCATTCTTTGCCTCTTTGTGGTCATTATTTGCCTCTTTCTGATCGTGTTTGTCTCTTTACGGTCATCCTTTGTCTATTTGCGACTATTCTTTGTCTCTTTGCGGTCATTCCTTGTCTCTTTGTGGTCATTGTTTGTCTCTTTGTGGTCATTATTCGTCTCTTTTTGGTCATTCTTTGTGTCTTTGCAGCCATTCTTTGTCAATTTGCGGTCATTCTTTGTTTCTTTGTGGTCATTATTTGTCTCTTTGTGATCATTTTTTGTCTCTTTGTGGTCATTATTTGTCTCCTTGTGGTCATTCTTTGTCTCTTTGTGGTCATTTGTTGTCTCTGTGTGGTCATTCGTTGTCGCTTTGTGTTCATTATTTGTCTCCCTGCGGTCATTCTTTGTCTCGTTGTGGCCATTATTTGTCTCGCTGTGGTCATTCTTTGTATCTTTGTGGTCATTATTTGTCTCGCTGTGGTCATTCTTTGTCTCGCTGTGGTCATTCTTTGTCTCTTTGTGGTCATTCTTTGTCTCTTTGCGAACATTCTTTGTCTCTTTGCGGTGGTATCTTCTCGTGAATCTGATGTATCCTTCGTTCATCTTGATGGTCTAAACCCGCTGGATGTTGTCAGACGGTTTGTGGAGCAGATGAACTTTGTGATACTGATGTTCTGACAGAACGTGTGTTTGTTCACGTCTGAATCACAGAAGAAGAAACTCTGCAGGTTTTTTACCGTCTGACTGAACCACAGAGGAAGAAATAGGTGACATGAGGGGGAGGAGGCCAGCCTCGCCTCAGGGTGCTTTCACCGTCCTCCATGTTAACCCTGACACACACACACGCACACACACAGCAACAACACACTCACACACACACACACACACACACACACACACACAGACACACAGCAACAACACACTCACACACACACACACCCTGCTTTTTTCACTGATGTCTTACTTTTCAGTTTAAAAGCCCGTTTTTATATTTATTTATATATTTCCATATTTTTTCCTTTTCCATTTCAGGTCAGGGTTGATATTCCATCGTGTGTGTGTGTTTATGTGTGTGTGTGTGTGTGTGTGTGTGTGTGTTTATGTGTGTGTGTGTGTAACTGGACAAATGGATGTTTTTCTTAAACACTCGAAATAGAAAGAGAGAAAATACGTCAAACATCTGAAACAGAGTGTTTTTCTGAGTGTGTGTGTTTGAGAAGCAAAGTATGCTTTTAAGGACTGCTGTGGTTCTGGATGGATGGATGGATGGATGGATGGATGATAATAAGGACAGATGGATGGATGGATAGATATAAGAGATGGATGGATTTATAGATGTTAGATGGATGATTGATGGAAGGATGGATGGTTGGAGAAATGGATGGATGGATGGATGGATAATAAAGATGGATGGATGGATGGATGGATAATAAAGATGGATGGATGGATGGGTAGGTAGTTCAGTTGTACCTCATTACAGACTCCAGCAGTCATACCACCTTAAAATCCTGCTGCATATAGAACTCCAAATACCGCCTTAAAACTTTACATCCCTCATTAAAATCTTTACCTCATTGTTTCAACATATGACCTGGAATTCAAATCAGGATCCTGTCATTCCACCTTAAAAAGAGTAATACACTCTCAATACATCCTTTAACCTTGGAGTGGAATGAACACACCACCTCAAAGCTGAAGAAAAAACCTTAGAGTCCACCTTAAAACCCAGCCATCACTCCCTGACTGAGAGAGAAGATCTGCTCATACCACCTTAACAAAGACAACACCTGGTGGAGGACTCAGTATGTCCCACCTTAACACAGATGAAAGACCAGATAATCCCACTCACACCACCTTCAGAGTCCACAGAGTCGGATCCACACCGCCTCAGGGTGCAAGACACCATCAGAGGGAGAGATGGGGGGGATGAGGGGATGGGGGGGGGGGGGGGTCCTCGGGTTTATTTTTGCTTCCATGAAGAAGAGTTTGACCTCCATCAGCAGAAAGACGGGCCGACATCAGAAGTCTTTATGAGGGTCGTTATGAAGCTTTATGAATGCATTATAACTGACTGTGAAGGCCTTCGTAACAGCAGAGAGGTTCTGTCTACATCTACGGCATTAAGATACTGTAAAATCTTACACTTACAGTATTTATTCAGATTTAGTCGTTTTGACTGGATATTAGAATAACTCTACAATGCTGGAAACAAATACTGTTATTGCTATAAAATTCATTTACAGTAATTCACCAGCAAAGAACTAGAACATAGGATTACAGTAGTTTATTACTGTATTTTAAGAATGACAGTTTTCTCCCCAGAAAAACATCAATTATTAATTAGTCTCTTCTTGTAAACTTATAGAAATTAACTGGCATAGTTTTTTTATATAGTGTTACTAGACGTAAATTTACAGTAATAAACTGGCAGTTGCTTTGTTCTTCTTTGCTTTTTACTTATTCTTTTAACTGCATTTTGAAACACTATATTACAAGAAATTACTTTCTTACTTTCTTAGAATTCTATTATTTTACTTGAAATTAATATAGTTTACAGTATTCTTGTGAATGTACAGTAATAACTGGCATTACTGTATTCTTGTGAATGTACAGTAATAACTGGTATTACTGTATTCTTGTGAATGTACAGTAATAACTGGCATTACTGTATTCTTGTGAATGTACAGTAATAACCGACATTACTGTATTCTTGTAAATGTACAGTAATAACTGGCATTACTGTATTCTTTTAAATGTACAGTAATAACTGGCATTACTGTATTCTTGTGAATGTAAAGTTATAACTGGCATTACTGTATTCTTGTAAATGTACAGTAATAACTGGCATTACTGTATTCTTGTAAATGTACAGTAATAACTGGCATTACTGTATTCTTGTGAATGTACAGTTATAACTGGCATTACTGTATTCTTGTGAATGTACAGTAATAACTGGTATTACTGTATTCTTGTGATTTATCATTTCAGCTGTTTCATTTTCAAATTTCCTTTCCCACGCTTTTCTTTCCCCTTCCCATGATGCTTTGCTGTTTACACGTGTCAGTTCTTTCAGGATTGCTCTACACTTACCTGCATTTGAATGTTTTATATAAAATATACATTTTTGTTGTTGTTGTTTTAGAGCTTAGTTACAACTTTGGTGCGTTCAGGGACCCTAAATGTTTGGGCTTAACATTGAAGCCATTAGTGGTGATTGTTTCTGTCTCCACAGGAAGTTGGCGAAGAAGAGGAAGGAAACTCTGAGCTCCAGACAGGAAATGACTCTGATGGTCAACAGCTCCCAACACACAACAATGGTGGACACGCACACGCACACGCACACCCTCAACGGACGCAGTGAGTACACAAACACACACAACACAAACACACAACACAAACACACTACACAAACACACACTACACAAACACACACGACACAAACACACACGACACAAACACACACGACACAAACAAACACGACACAAACACAAACACACAACACAAACACACACGACTCAAACACACACGACACAAACACACAACACAAACACACACTACACAAACACACACGACACAAACACACACGACACAAACACACACTACACAAACACAAACACACAACACAAACACACACAACACAAACACACACGACACAAACACACACGACACAAACACACACAACACAAACACACAACACAAACACACAACACAAACACACACTACACAAACACAAACACACACTAGACAAACACACACGACACAAACACACACGACACAAACACACAACACAAACACACAACACAAACACACACTACACAAACACAAACACACACTACACAAACACACACGACACAAACACACACGACACAAACACAAACACACACAACACAAACACACACGACACAAACACACACAACACAAACACACAACACAAACACACAACACAAACACACACGACTCAAACACACACGACACAAACACACAACACAAACACACAACACAAACACACACTACACAAACACACACGACACAAACACACACGACACAAACACACACAACACAAACACACACGACACAAACACACACGACACAAACACACACAACACAAACACACAACACAAACACACAACACAAACACACACTACACAAACACAAACACACACTACACAAACACACACGACACAAACACACACGACACAAACACACAACACAAACACACAACACAAACACACACTACACAAACACAAACACACACTACACAAACACACACGACACAAACACACACGACACAAACACAAACACACACAACACAAACACACACGACACAAACACACACAACACAAACACACAACACAAACACACAACACAAACACACACTACACAAACACAAACACACACTACACAAACACACACGACACAAACACACACGACACAAACACACACAACACAAACACACACCACACAAACACACACGACACAAACACACAACACACACCACACAAACACACACGACACAAACACACAACACAAACACACACGACACAAACACACACGACACAAACACACACGACACAAACACAAGATACAAACACAAACACACAACACAAACACACACTACACAAACACACACGACACAAACACACACGACACAAACACACAATACAAACACACAATACAAACACACACAACACAAACACAAACACACACTACACAAACACACGATACAAACACACACAAACACACAACACAAACACACACTACACAAACACACACAAACACAGGAGGGAGGGAGAGCTGGGTGGTGGAGGTTTAGAGGACGGAGGAGTCGACCTTCCCTCAGGCTTCCATCTCCACTCATCTCCTTCAGCACACACACAATATCTTCTTCTTCTTCTTCTTCTTCTTCTTCTTCTTCTTCTTCTTCTCTCGTTCCTCTCTCTTCATTCCTGATGCTGCTGCTCTTTCTTACTCATCTTAATAATCCTGCTATTAAAGTAAAAAGTCTCATGAATGATTCATGCCTTCTGTCTCCGGGTCCAGGCTTGTCGTCCCCGTCCTCCTTCACCTTGAAGACCAACACCATCAGCACCACCGTCCCCAACTCCTACTATCCAGGTAACCTTCACTCCGGAGGCGGACCTCCAGATCTGCTCTCAGATGAATCACATCCATCTCCTCCAAAGATCCATTCAGATGTCTGTGGAGGAGCTGGGAGAGGAACTCCTCGCCTTTGCTCCTCAGAAACTCAGTGTTCGCTGTTTGATCCTGGATCAGACTCCTGGATCAGGTCTGTGATAATCATTCAGGAGGATTAAGACTAGAGCCTCCTCAGGGAGGGAGAGCTAAAGGGGAGGTGCAGATACAGAAAAACACTCCTCCTTATTGGAATGACCCACAGCTCATGGTCCAAAGTCCAGGTTCACACAGTGAAACAGTCCAGGTTCACAGGGTGAAACAGTCCAGGTTCACACAGAGAAACAGTCCAGGTTCATACAGAGAAACAGTCCAGGTTCACACAGAGAAACAGTCCAGGTTCACACAGAGAAACAGTCCAGGTTCACACAGTGAAACAGTCCAGCTTCAAACAGTGAAACAGTCCAGGTTCACACAGTGAAACAGTCCAGGTTCACACAGAGAAACAGTCCAGGTTCACACAGTGAAACAGTCCAGGTTCACAGGGTGAAACAGTCCAGGTTCACACAGAGAAACAGTCCAGGTCCACACAGTGAAACAGTCCAGGTTTACGCTGTGAAACAGTCCAGGTTCACACAGAGAAACAGTCCAGGTTCACACAGTGAAACAGTCCAGGTTTACGCTGTGAAACAGTCCAGGTTCATACAGTGAAACAGTCCAGGTTCACACAGAGAAACAGTCCAGGTTCATACAGAGAAACAGTCCAGGTTCACACAAAGAAACAGTCCAGGTTCACACAGTGAAACAGTCCAGGTTCACACAGTGAAACAGTCCAGGTTCATACAGTGAAAGAATAGAAAGTAGAAAGTGAAGGTGTACGACCCATGCCCACTGGGAATTCCTCATTTAGGGGAAAATCACACATGAATTCTGGTGACTGGATCAGAGTCACAGCTGGATAAATGTTCTGAGACGAGGGAGCTGACCTTCCCTTCTTCTTCTTTTCTTCTTCTTTTGTCCTACCTGTCCGTCTGCCTGTCTGTCTGTCTGTCTGTCTGCCTGCCTGTCTGTCTGCCTGTCTGTCTGTCTGTCTTTGCGTCCTTCTGCTGCGGATGTGTCCTGGTGGCAGATCCCTTCGTGCCGACGGCCATTCTGGGTGAGACACCTTCTCTTTTCTTCTCTGTAGGACAGACTAATCTGCACAGATAGACAGACAGACAGTGGACCAGTAGGTGAGACAGGTGAAGGGCTAGAGATGAGGATGGAGAGAATGAGAAAGAGAGAGAGAGAGTGATACTTTGGCTTCCATCCATCCCTGCTTGCTTCTCGTTCGGCCGCTTTTGATTCTTTGGGTTTTTTTAAATTTTATTTTAAATTTTAATTCATTTTTCCAAATCCTCCATCTTTATTTGTATTTATTTGATTTAATGATTTATTTTTTATTTTTATTTTAATAGTCCAAAAAGTTAATATTTTGTATTTTTTCATATTTTCTGATCATTTTTAATAAAGTATATTAGATTTCTCTTTATTCGCTGGAATTTTTTTACTTCTATTTATTTAACTGTTTTTATCATATTTAATCTCTTTATTTTTAATAGTTCTTTTATTTGTAGATTTATTAGATGATTTTTTTTTTGTATAGTTTTTTTATTTTCTAAAATTCTCATTTAATTCGATTTTTTTGGTTTTAAACTTTTTTTTTTTTTTGCCCTTGTTTTGTTTTTATTTTGTTTAACGACGGTGGGCTTCACTCCATCCCCGCATCCACAACATTCCTGCGTGTCGTGTTGACGTCACGTCTGTCTGTGACCTCCAACCTCTGCATGGACACAACACGCCAACGTGGACTGGGGGGGAGGAAAATCAACAAAAACAAAGAAAAAAACCAGATCAAATAGATGAAATAAGTCAGTCAAAGGTCCCGGTAGCTGCTTCTTTTCCTCTCTGGGCGTCTTTGCTGTTATTCTTGGATATCGCAGATGTTTGTGGAGTTTCTTCACTCAACAGTCATAAACAGGAAGACGAATTAATTCCATCAAATACGAGTTTAAAACCCTAAACTTCCCATACCGTCATTTAGAGTGCGATAATTTGCAAAAGATTAGAGCGAATGAAATAACTAAAAGTAGTGAATTTAAGCTAGAGCCCAGAACGTCCCTGTGGAGTCCTGTAGAGAGGACAGCAGAGGTAGTAACAGAGGTGCAACGGACATTTGTGTAAACGTGAGGCTAACATTGTGTCTGCGGCTCAGAACCAGAACTTTGAAGGTGCAGCTCAGTGGGTAGAGTGGTGGTTCCCCCAAGCTGTAGCTTCGGCGGTTTGGTTTCTTGCGCCAAACCGCCGTATGTCGTAGTGTCCTTGAGCAAGAGCCTGAACCCTAACCCACTTTTTTTCCCGGGACCACAGATGTCTGCCCACCGGTCCTTAGGGACGGGTTAAATGCAGACAACCAGTTGAACTACTTTCTACTGCTTGTATAATTGCATGTGACCATAAAGGTTTTCTAAAAGCAGCAGTTTGCAGCTAACTCTTAGAAGAAAACTCTTTTGGCTGAGTCAAAAGTTCCCTCCCCGCTCTGGCTCCATTAGGATTCCCTGGCCTCCTTAGTCCAGACCTTCGTGGTAGCCCCAGGATGAGCCGGAGAGTGTTGCTGGTATGAGGGAGGTCTGGACCTCCTCTACCCTCAGCCTACTGTCTCCGACACGCGACCCAGGATAAGTGGAGGAAAAAGAAATAGAGATGGAAAGAGCAGCTGTCGTCTGAGGGAAGAGTCTCTCTGGGTGAAAAGGGATGATGAAAACCATTCAACCGCTTTGGTATAATCCGTAAAGATTTTTCCACGTCTGCGTTAAGAATTTGTTTCGTTACTTTCAGCCCCATCGTTCCACAAAATCTGGTAAATACGGGGAGAAGGTTGGCCGGAGTTTCCACTCCATGTTTTTATAAGTAGGGCAAATGCGAACAAGACAAACCCAAACAGCGATGATCTGATCGTCTGAATAAACCAAACCTCCACTGGTGCCCCTTAATAATCAGTCAGAACTACCACATGTGACACTGGTTCAAACAAGACGTTGACCCCTGGAGTTGATGGAGGGGCGTCGGGGTCTGACAGGGTTTTTGAAGGGAGCGTCTGACTCTTTTCTACAGCTGAAGGCTCCGTCTTCAGATTCAAAGGCAGTTTTCTGGGTTTACAAATCAACCAAACATGCTGACGTTAATGTTTGAACGTCAAACCACACTCCCTCCTGGAGCCGGACCAAACTATTTAGTATGTGAACCAACAACAGGCAGAGCTCAGGAAACAAATGTCTGTTGGCAGCAAACAACATCCAGGCAGCAGTTATGTTTATTTAGGCAAAAAGAAAACCTCACAGAATAATGAGACTGAACTGCTGCAGTGAGTTTAGAGCGAGATCACATCTCCAAACAAACAAGAAAGAACACGACCCAGCAGTCCCCTTCCATTACCTTCAAACCGCATCCAAATGAACAACCAGGAAGACTTCTCCATGTTTACCCTCTTTTTTCTATCTTGTGCTGTGAAGTCATGGAGACGCAGCAAAACCTCCTGCGTCAGTAGAAGCTTCTGCATAGAATTATAGAGGGATAATAAACCATAAATCCAAACAAAAAATCAGAAATGTACCTCAAATCCTTATTTCACTTGTACATAAAGTCACAGCGAACCCTAGTATCTCAGGGAAATATCAACACGGACCGTTGGACTTGCTCCTCTGGGTTGCGCTGCGAGTCATTAAAAGTTTCCGGCTTCATCTCTTCTTGAGTTTTGCCCATTATTTTGGGGCGTGACCAGACGAGAATTTATCTAGAATTCATCTCAGCCGACCGACTTCTCTCCTCCAGCTCCGTCTGGCATTCAAACCCAAAGCCCTGAATCAGACACTCTGATTGGCTGTGACGGCGCCCGCCCCAGCCAATAAGATTGTCCGATTCCGACTGTAGACATTATTATCAAAGGAGGTAAATGAGAACGGTTCAAGAAGAAACAATTTGTCTTCTCGCTTCTGTCGAGCTAAATCCATCACCGAGTAATGACACCTCAAAAAAACAAGATGACACCTGGGAGCGTAGATCTCCCTACCTGCTTCAGCAGGTCAGCAGGAAATGAAGAAAACTCTTGGGTAGTCCTTCCTCGTCACATGACCAGCCCTTCTACTTCATTTTATATAAATCTGTGAAGTAGTTTTGTATAAAAAAGTAAAAAAACCAAACAAAAATAAAAAACAGACCCAGAAACCTGTGATCATAATTTTGTTTGTTGAGGCTAATATTTAGCTTCTGTAGCTGCTAGCTTGATCGTTGTTTGGCTCGTAAACCAAAAAAAACTCTCTTTTTTTTTTAGGTCTAAGCTCACTTTATGTTCACCCCAGCAGGAGTGGATTTGTTCCAAACTTGTTTTTGTTTCGCACTTTGCAGCCGTGGCCTAATAAACAGACGAGCCTACGAGTTAGCAAACTCAGATGCTAACCGCTCTGCTAAATGTGCTGCTAGGCCCAGTGGAAGGAAGTGGACCAATAAAAGCAAACATACACATAAATTCCTTTCTCCTCTCTCCTCAGGCTAGCTAAACTGTCTACAGGGGTTCTGACCTTAGCCGAAGTTCTACACTTAGGGTACAGTTAGCCAGGTTAGCTTAGGCTCATACTGCTAGCTGTCCAAATAGAGCTACTACAGTGCTCGGTGCTAGGCTTTTCATCAATGCTAGCTGTGTGTTAGAGATAGACTAGTTAAATCCAGGCTAAAACTAAAGCTAAAGTTGTTGCTTATACCCTGTCTCCTCTCTCTTCTTCTCTTGAATCTCTCTCTGTGTAAAGTGCCCATTAATGGTAAGTGGTTAAATTTGGGGGTCGGGGGGGGGGGGGGGGGGACTCATGTTGGGTGGGGAGGGGGTATCTGTCACACAGCGCATGGAGCCACACCCATCATCTGCTACGATGTCATCAGTTAGCGTGGCCATGCCTCATTTTCACCACTATGTGCACTTGTGATGTCACAATCCCTGACACCTCCCACCTTTTCACCTCAAACCAATCAGCTGCCCGTGTCTCTTTCTCTGATTGGCTGTCATTTTTGTTGCCGTGGTTGCGTCCTCTATCCAGTCACGTACCATCACATCACCATCGCCATGTCCTCACCCTGATTGGTTGGGCTGTTTGGGATTGAGTTCCTGATTGGTCAGTCAGCCCCGAGGCTAGCCAATAAGAACAGAGTTAGAGAGTGTAGCGGAAGGTCTGGAGTCTTTGTTGAAATGTTCACGTCAGAGTCCTGGACCGTTTGACCGAGGGTTTGTTTTGTTCCAGGACTCTGAACTCTCTGCTCTTTTCACACTGCAGCTCCAAGAACCTGGATCACATCTGGACCAGTACTGACACCATGCTGTACTGGATCTGTACCAGTCCTACTTTCCCTGCACATAGCTCATATTATTACTCAAAAACAAACTGCGGTTCAAAATCCACCTTTGCTCGATCAGACTATCAATCCAGCGATTGTTGTGGCGGCAGTGTGAAAATGAACCAATCCCGATCCTCCCTCCTGTCATGTGAGCTGATGTGTGTGCGCCATCCATCTGAGTTGTCGTGGTAACAGCTGTGGATGTGGATCAGGGTTTGTCGTTGAAAGATTAGACCACTGCTGTCTCGGTTCTGGTGCCGCATCCTCGGAAAGGTCGTATTTGAAGACCAAAGGCGAGACAAGGCCGTCCCAATTCACCGTCCACTTCTTTTCCACCCTTTTACCCAGAAACCCTTTTTCTCCTGATGATGACCGACGTTGAGGCTGAAAACTACCGGAAATAATAGACCCCACCAAAAACTAGGAAATAAAAACCCTACTTGTTTCAGACATTGCTGTAGTTCCTTCTGGCTGACGCTGTGGGCGGTTGAACAACCGATGTGACAGGTGGAATAATAATAATAATAATAATCATTTTTCTTCACCATGGCCAAAAAGGGCCTAAAAGTATACGAAGGGTATTTTTAAAGTTTCTGGAAGATACTTTTGTTGTAGTTTGTAAGAGATGAATGGACATATCCTGTTACCCTACGCCACAGGACAGAACCACATTTACAAAAGTGGCCCAATCAAAGACGCGTCTACTACTAATACTAAACCAATCAGGGCATCAACAACAACTGTCATTGTTGCTAGGCGACAGGAGTTAAACTTAACACTCTGTCTTTGTTCTTTTTTTACAAACTCAGAGTCTGAATGCACTTTTTGTTGAATCCCTTCATTTTCCGTAAGCGCTACTCCTGTTCAGGGTCGCTTCGCCTTTTCAGGAGGCTATCCCAGCTGACGTTTGGCAACAGGAAGGGTCGGCTCATTTTATTAGACTAAGATTCGAAAGAAATCGAGTTGCTGATTAAATCGAGCGGCACAAGGAAGTTTGACCTTCAGGAAAAGCACGGACTCCGTCCTGGTCGTGGAACGGTGGATCCACTCTTCATCCTTTATCCGCTTTGACCTCTAGACCTTGTTTGGTTGAAAGAACTTCCGCAGTGGAAAGTTGAGCCACTGCGACTCATTTGGTCTTCAAATACATCCTCTGAAAGAAGTTGTCCCAGAACTGAGAAACAGCTCGGATGAAAAATGACCCAAACCAGTCCAAAAATTCTATCTGGTCAGAGATTCTTTTGGGTATTTGGTGTTCCGGTCTGCCTCAGACTGAACATGTAACACCACCCAGTCTGGAGGCGGTTCAGTCTTCAGGACAACCCTGTTATTGCGATAAACGTCCTCATGTAGTTTGGATTCACTCACTCATGATTTTATGAGTCCGGATCCTGATCCGGGTCAGTCTGATCCGGTCCATGCCATCCAACATGACCATCCATCCTCTACTGTCTGTCTGTTCACCTTTCTGTCGGTTCCGGCTTCCATCTCACCTGTTGATCATCGACTTCTACTCTTTGCCCCTCCCCCCCCACCAGATGACAGTCACACTATGACCAGTGAGACCAGCAGCCTGGTCCAGTCCCACTACAAGCAGCGGGAGTCGGAGCGGGAGGCTCTGCCCTATCAGACGGGTCAGCTGCACCCGGCCATCAGAGTGGCCGACCTGCTGCAGCACATCACCCAGATGAAGTGTGCCGAAGGTTACGGATTCAAGGAGGAGTACGAGGTGAGGATGCCAGCGACTCTGTCTCTGTTTCTGTTTCTGTCTCTGTCTCTGTCTCTGTCTGTCTCTGTCTCTGTTTCTGTCTTTGTTTCTGTCTCTGTTTCTGTCTCTGTCTCTGTTTCTGTCTCTGTCTCTGTCTCTGTTTCTGTCTCTGTCTCTGTCTCTGTTTCTGTCTGTCTCTGTCTCTGTTTCTGTCTGTCTCTGTCTCTGTTTCTGTCTCTGTCTCTGTCTCTGTCTGTCTCTGTCTCTGTCTTTGTTTCTGTCTCTGTTTCTGTCTCTGTTTCTGTTTCTCTCTGTTTCTGTTTCTCTCTGTTTGTGTTTCTGTCTCTGTTTCTGTCTCTGTCTCTGTCTCTGTTTCTGTCTCTGTTTGTGTTTCTGTCTCTGTCTCTGTTTCTGTCTCTGTCTCTGTTTCTGTCTCTCTCTGTTTCTGTCTCTGTTTGTGTTTCTGTCTCTGTTTCTGTCTCTGTCTCTGTTTCTGTCTCTGTTTGTGTTTCTGTCTCTGTTTCTGTTTCTGTCTCTGTCTCTGTCTCTGTTTCTGTCTCTGTCTTTGTCTCTGTTTCTGTCTCTGTTTCTGTCTCTGTCTTTGTCTCTGTCTCTGTTTCTGTCTCTGTTTCTGTCTCTGTCTTTGTCTCTGTCTCTGTTTCTGTCTCTGTCTGTCTCTGTCTCTGTTTCTGTCTCTGTTTCTGTCTCTGTCTCTGTCTTTGTTTCTGTCTCTGTCTTTGTTTCTGTCTCTGTCTCTGTCTCTGTCTCTGTTTCTGTCTCTGTCTCTGTCTCTGTCTCTGTTTCTGTCTCTGTTTCTGTCTCTGTTTCTGTCTCTGTTTCTGTCTCTGTTTCTGTCTGTTTCTGTCTCTGTCTGTCTCTGTTTCTGTCTCTGTCTGTCTCTGTCTCTGTCTCTGTTTCTGTCTCTGTCTCTGTTTCTGTCTCTGTCTCTGTCTTTGTCTCTGTCTCTGTCTCTGTTTCTGTCTCTGTCTCTGTTTCTGTCTCTGTCTCTGTCTCTGTCTCTGTCTCTGTCTCTGTCTTTGTCTCTGTCTCTGTCTCTGTTTCTGTCTCTGTTTCTGTCTCTGTCTCTGTCTTTGTTTCTGTCTCTGTCTCTGTCTCTGTTTTTGTTTTTGTTTACGTGGGAAACGTGGCTGAGTCTGTCCCAAAACTGAGAGGAGATTCTCACCTCCGCCGGGGAGTTCTTGTTTTTACCTTTCTTTGTCTGTTTGTCAGCAAGACCGCAGGAAAACTATCGGAGGGATTTGCATGAACTTTTACCCGGAGGTAGTTTTTTGTATTTCCTAGAGATGATTGAACTTCGGGGGCGTCGTCTGACTTTTCTAGTATCAGATAGAAAAGGCGCTGAATGATTCTGGAGACAGTGTTGGAAGCTTGGTTCACCTGTTTGGAGGTAAAGGTGCAGTGACAACTTTACCTTGGCGTGGCAGAAAAACTAAGCAGTCGACCACATTCCTGATGAGGCAGGATGGGAAAAAGTCCAACGGATGTGGAGACAGAATTTTCGCCTCATTTTACTCACATAAAATGTCCCTTCTTTTTAGTTTTCTTGTCCTCTTTTTCTTTCGGCTGTTCCCTTTCGGGGTCGCAACAGCGGCTCATCTGTTTCCATCAATAAGTCTCTACCCGGCTTAACCTCGATCCCGGACCGATCCGGTTCTGGAATCGGTTTTGTGTGGCATTGATATTGATCGATTGCATTGATTAGCTAAGATACAAACTGATTATTTATAATGTTGTTCAATTAACAGATAATGAAATAATCGTTTCAAGAGGAGGAAGAATAAGAGCAGCAGTAGTGTGTGTGTGTGTGTGTGTGTGTGTGTGTGTGTGTGTGTGTGTGTGTGTGTGTGTGTGTGTGTGTGTGTGTGTGTGTGTGTGTGTGTGTGTACGTGTGTGTGTGTGTGTGTGTGTACGTGTGTGTGTGTGTGTGTGTGTGTGTGTGTGTGTGTGTGTGTGTGTGTGTGTGTGTGTACGTGTGTGTGTGTGTGTGTGTGTGTGTACGTGTGTGTGTGTGTGTGTGTGTGTGTGTGTGTGTGTGTGTGTGCTCTCAACATGTTTACCCATTTTCATCAGCAGAGAAACTTACTAATGGATGTTACCTGAACACACACACACCGACATACATTATATATCTACCCTCCAGCTAATGGGGCCAAAACAGGGACTAGCTACTGTGAGAGAGAGTGTGTGTGTGTGTGTGTGTGTGTGTGTGTGTGCGTCTGTGTGTGTATATGCTAGCAGGTTGCCTGTGGGCTAATCCATTATACATACTGAGTACACTAACACACACCACACACACACACACACACACAAGCGCAGTATTTTCACCCTCCATTTGCAGAAAGTTAGTGGTGAGCCATTCTTTCACTGATTCTGTCAGGCTTTTGGTGCGTCTGTCGGTTAAATGACCCAAACCAGTATGTTCCCAGTACACCAGTATGTTCCCAGTATACCAGTATGTTCCCAGTATACCAGTATGTTCCCAGTACACCAGTATGTTCCCAGTATACCAGTATGTTCCCAGTATACCAGTATGTTCCCAGTACACCAGTATGTTCCCAGTACACCTGTATGTTCCCAGTACACCAGTATGTTCCCAGTACACCTGTATGTTCCCAGTACACCAGTATGTTCCCAGTACACCAGTATGTTCCCAGTACACCAGTATGTTCCCAGTACACCAGTATGTTCCCAGTATACCAGTATGTTCCCAGTACACCAGTATGTTCCCAGTACACCAGTATGTTCCCAGTACACCAGTATGTTCCCAGTATACCAGTATGTTCCCAGTATACCAGTATGTTCCCAGTACACCTGTATGTTCCCAGTACACCTGTATGTTCCCAGTACACCAGTATGTTCCCAGTACACCTGTATGTTCCCAGTACACCTGTATGTTCCCAGTACACCTGTATGTTCCCAGTATCCCAGTATGTTCCCAGTACACCAGTATGTTCCCAGTATACCAGTATGTTCCCAGTATACCAGTATGTTCCCAGTACACCTGTATGTTCCCAGTACACCAGTATGTTCCCAGTATACCAGTATGTTCCCAGTACACCTGTATGTTCCCAGTATACCAGTATGTTCCCAGTACACCTGTATGTTCCCAGTACACCAGTATGTTCCCAGTATACCAGTATGTTCCCAGTACACCAGTATGTTCCCAGTACACCAGTATGTTCCCAGTACACCAGTATGTTCCCAGTATACCAGTATGTTCCCAGTACACCAGTATGTTCCCAGTATACCAGTATGTTCCCAGTACACCAGTATGTTCCCAGTACACCTGTATGTTCCCAGTACACCAGTATGTTCCCAGTACACCTGTATGTTCCCAGTACACCAGTATGTTCCCAGTATACCAGTATGTTCCCAGTACACCTGTATGTTCCCAGTACACCTGTATGTTGCATTCTTTCAGTTGAAGACATGGATGTGCAGGATAGTTCTGATCCAAATGTGGTTCTGATGGGCTCTATGTCATCTGACTCCTCCTGTGATTACAGGAACACCTGATGTTTCCAATCAAATGAAAGAATAAACCATTCATTCATTCATTCATTCATTCATTCAGGCAGAGGGTTGGAGCCACAGATTAAAGGTCATTCTGCCTTTACTCCCTGGATTTCTAGTAAAAGTCAGGATTTTCCCCCCAAAATCCTGACTTTCCTTGTGGTTTTAATCCTTCTCTGTGGATTTCAGAGCAGCTTTATTGATCTATCGATTGATTATTGATGATTCTTATCTCCCCCCATGCTTCTCCTTTACTAATTAATCTGATTGGACAGCTTAACGAGGTAAGACGCCTTCCTGGTTTTCAGATTCTCAACATCCTGTGTTCTTGTCCACTAGATGAGACATTTAGCTCTGGAGCTGAATGTCTTGTTAGCTTAGCCTCAGTTTGTGTTAGCATCGCCCTCACGTCTCCGCGGTAACCGTCACTTTCTCTGAAGGATAGACGGAACCTGCGACCCCAGAATCATTTCTACTCTTAGAGCGGCAGAAAGTGAGGTGAGAGTAGCCTCCGCGGGTATTTATCCTTTACAGAAATAGATGGTTACCATGGCGACGGAGACAAACTGAGGCTGAGACTCACCATGTTCCTGTGCACCTCCTTCAAGATGGGCAAACACTGTACGGTTCCAACAACTAACTCATCTCACTGTTGAATTTCAGCTTCTTATGGGGTCGTAAAATGTAAAGACCTGAGTGTAAAGGACAGATCAAAGCCCGATTCCCTGCTTCTGACCGGTCACCACAGGGTCCAAAGACATGTCCAAAGACATGTCCCAAGACATGTCCCAAGACATGTCCCAAGACATGTCCAAAGACATCCCAGAAGACATGTCCGAAGACATGTCCCAAGACATGTCCAAAGACATCCCAGAAGACATGTCCGAAGACATGTCCAAAGACATGTCCGAAGACATGTCCAAAGACATGTCCGAAGACATGTCCAAAGACATGTCCAAAGACATCCCAGAAGACATGTCCCAAGACATGTCCCAAGACATGTCCAAAGACATCCCAGAAGATATGTCCGAAGACATGTCCCAAGACATGTCCCAAGACATGTCCAAAGACATGTCCCAAGACATGTCCAAAGACATGTCCCAAGACATGTCCGAAGACATGTCCCAAGACATGTCCGAAGACATGTCCAAAGACATGTCCGAAGACATGTCCCAAGACATGTCCCAAGACATGTCCAAAGACATCCCAGAAGACATGTCCAAAGACATGTCCAAAGACATGTCCGAAGAAATTTCCAAAGACATGTCTAAAGACATGTCCAAAGACATGTCCGAAGACATGTCCAAAGACATGTCCCAAGACATGTCCAAAGACATGTCCCAAGACATGTCCAAAGACATGTCCAAAGACATGTCCCAAGACATGTCCAAAGACATCCCAGAAGACATGTCCAAAGACATGTCCAAAGACATCCCAGAAGACATGTCCCAAGACATGTCCAAAGACATCCCAGAAGACATGTCCCAAGACATGTCCAAAGACATGTCCCAAGACATGTCCGAAGACATGTCCCAAGACATGTCCGAAGACATGTCCAAAGACATGTCCGAAGACATGTCCCAAGACATGTCCGAAGACATGTCCCAAGACATGTCCAAAGACATCCCAGAAGACATGTCCAAAGACATGTCCAAAGACATGTCCGAAGAAATTTCCAAAGACATGTCTAAAGACATGTCCAAAGACATGTCCGAAGACATGTCCAAAGACATGTCCCAAGACATGTCCAAAGACATGTCCAAAGACATGTCCCAAGACATGTCCAAAGACATCCCAGAAGACATGTCCAAAGACATGTCCAAAGACATCCCAGAAGACATGTCCCAAGACATGTCCCAAGACATGTCCAAAGACATCCCAGAAGATATGGTAGATGTTCGGAGATTCCTAGCTAACTCCGTTCCTCTAACTGACCCCCATCCAGACAGTTGGGTTAGTAAACCAAGTCATTTCCGGACATCCCGAAGACATCCTCTGTCGGAAATGTCTCCGTTATTCTCTAGTCACGCCGTTTGTTCATGGATGTCCAGGTTATGGTCCGTCAGAAGGTCTGATATAGAATAGAATAGAATTCTGGTCACAAATGAACATCCAGATCAAAGCCCGACCCAACGGACGTAATATCAACCTGGTGGTCCCACCGTCTCAGGGGGAACCAGCAGCTGGTGGCTGTTTGTTGTGGTAGGAGGTTCTGTGTGACACGGTCCGAGACGATCCCATTCATTTTTTGGAGTGAAGGTCTGGATCCAGAACTTTGCTTAAGATGTGTCGTTTTCACCGTTTGGGCTTATGAGGCATAAAACTACCTGACAGAATTTGTGAAACTTGGTATTCCACGAAGAATAACCCATTAAAGTATGGAGTCAATCCAGGCCGGGTCGCCGCACCAGCAGGGCAGCCAGGGAAGTGCAAACTCCCCTCAACCCAGCAACACTCTCCAGCTCATCTCAGGGGGTTTCTTGAGGCGTTCCCAGGTCAGATGAGATGCATAATCCCTCTGGATGTGCCCCGGGGGTCTTCCCAGTCCAACGTACTTGGAAAACCTCCAAAGAGAGGCGTCCTGATCAGATGCCCGAACCACCTCAGCTGTTCGGGGAGGCTGTCGGTCAGTGGGTAGAGCAGACAGACAGGTTGGGGGGCAGGTGGGGTCCACCAAGGATCTAGACCACAGAAACAGAGAAGAGTTCCGGAACAAAAAACACTCTAGGAAGTATTTAATTCTGTCCAAGCGCTTCATCGGACTGAAGGAGCTTGTAGTTGTTTTTAAAGCGGTTCTGGTGGGTCTGTTGCAGCACATTCTGCCAAGTGAGAGAGACAGGAAGGTGTCATAACAGCGAGAACCCCGAGGGCACATGTCTGGTTTGAATTTAGATCAGAGTTTAATGTCAGTAAAAGGGAGCGTGGTCGGGCAGGGGGGTCCGCTGAGAAGGAAAACCGACTCGTCTGAAAAGTACCAGGAAGACAATGAACAATCTATTCAGCGAAAACGGAGCCGGCACCCGGTTCTCCCTTCAAAACCAAGAAGCCGTCCGGCCCGCGTCCGTGTGGACGTGGACTACGAGCTCACATATACTAGCGGGAAGTCTAGCCTGACCTCATGACCTTTTGTCCTGCCGTATCTCTGCGTCTACATAATGAGCTGGAATTCAACCACATCTCTAAAGTTTACAGTGTACAACCATCTTTAAGGAACGCCGCCGTCCATCTGTCCGTCTCTGGCAGTCAGACCTGCATGTTTGTTTGTTGGGAAACTCTTGACAAGATGTTTGTTGGATTGGCGGGTCCTCCTGCTTCGTAAATGTGTTTGAGAGAAGCAGGAGGAAGATCTGCTGCATCTAAATGGGCCGAGGAAGGTTCATAAAAACTCACCCATCGGATCGTTAATGACAAACCAGCGTATTGATGAAGACTCCTTTGGGATCAACTCCATCAGAGTCTCTTCTCTGTAGTTCTTCGTCTGGTTTGAGCTCCTTTCCCTTCACACCAGCTGCTGCCTCCATCAATAGATAGATTCTATGAACAAAGACCAGCTGAAAACCAGCCAAATCCATCTGGAACTGGAGGTCCTGGAGGGGTTCTGGAGGTCCTGGAGGGGTTCTGGAGGCTCTGGAGGTCCTGGAGGGGTTCTGGAGGTCCTGGAGGGGTTCTGGAGGCTCTGGAGGTCCTGGAGGGGTTCTGGAGGTCCTGGAGGGGTTCTGGAGTCTCTGGAGGTCCTGGAGGGGTTCTGGACACCAGAACTGTAAGATGCAGCAGCTCTTTGTCAGATCCCAAGTTTCCAAAACTAGTTTCTACCTGCTGATGTTCTAAACGTGTCAGCGAGGGGCCGCTTCAAACCTGCAAGTTCAATCCAGATCAATTCCAAACATCTGGACCGAACCAGGTTGTTGTGAACGCTGACTCTAGAAAAGAGTAAAATGTCCAGATTTTCAAAACAAGATAATGTGAGTGGAAATAATAACAGATGTTAGACCTGTTGTCCAACATCTGGAGATCATGGTGGGTGTTACCTGAGCTCGTCGGGGTCTCAAGTGAGCATTAGCATTAGCATTAGCATCTGAAACAATCTGAAGTGAAAACTCAGAGAGAGAGAGAGAGAGAGAGAGAGAGAGAGAGAGAGAGAGAGAGAGAGAGAGAGAGAGAGAGAGAGAGAGAGAGAGAGAGAGAGAGAGAGAGAGAGAGAGAGAGAGAGAGAGAGAGAGAGAGAGAGAGAGAGACGCTGCCAGCAGTCATTAGTTCATTCTTTCGATTCTTTTCTGGTTTTTTTTATTTTTTTCATCTCTTTGTTCTTCGCTGTCAATCATACAGAGCTGTGTGTGTGTGTGTGTGTCATCACTCACCTCTCAGCTTGATGGATGTCTAGAGCTGTTAGACGGCTGTCTCACACATCTGTCTGCAGGCATTTTAATGAGCAACCCGTGAAACCCGCAGAGGATCAGAGAGTGTCTTCATCACGGGATGATAGATAGATAGATAGATAGATAGATAGATATATGATAGATAGATAGATAGATAGATAGATAGAGAGATAGAAGAAGGGTAAATGGATGAAATAAACCATTACCAAATCTCAGAATCATTTATAAAATTATTATTATTTTTTTTTTCTCTCCTTTGGAAAGAAATCCATGATTGAAACTCAGATGATGCTTCAGCTGCAGGGCAGCAAGGTGAAAGGCTGTCTGTGTGAAGTTGAGAGCAGAGGAGGACCGACTTCACCCTCCTCCTCTGGAGGCGGGATCTACTCGATGCATTAAGTCGATTCCAATCTGCTTCTTTTAATCATGCTAATCTGCGATTGGCCAAAACACAGGAAGTGATGCTCAAAGGAGGCTGCACTCCCTGACCAATCAACAACCAGAATACGAGATTGACATGGCGTTGGTCCAATGAGAATTCACACATTTCCTCTTTCAGTTCTCCACCACCGTGAGGCGCTAGAGTGAGACCTACTGGTGGCAAAGAAGAGATTAGGTCACCGAGAACTACTTTCATATAGAACTAAGAAATATATTTTATTCAGATGAATTTAATTTATTCACGTGTAGCTGTTAGCTCATTGGCCTAGCAGTTAGCAAGAAGCCCTGAGAATCTCCCCAGTGAGGATGGGTTCGGAACAGCGTTTTAATCTGGTTTTTCTGTGAGCGGTCGAGCGTTTATGACACAGGCTTTATCTTTGAAACTACAAGGAGGTGATGAAGTGTAACACCGGGAGGACAGCTCGTACTTTATTTTCTCATCAAAGCAGAACACTCGCCACACACTCAGAACTCAACCTCAAAATAAGAGCACTTAACAGAAACCGCAAAAAGGTTCTTGCTCATAGGAAAACTGCGTTTGCCGAGACCAAAACCCTAAAACTTTATTCTACGTGTTTGTCAGTTTACAGGTGACGAGGATTTTTAGCATTTATGTTTGAAAACATGTATTTTATCATGAACATGACAAACCAGATGAGAGAGAGAGATAAATAGATTCAACTAGATGGATGTGGTTCGGTTTTTCATTGATGTGATGAAAGAAAAAACTATATAAAAGAGTTCAAATGAAGTAAAACGCTGAAGATACAGATGACAGCTCAGAAGGTCATGCAGAGCTTAAAATCCGCCGAGTCTCAGAGGGCGGCTCTGACTCGATGCATTCAGAGCTTCTGGGATGAGCTGGACTCAGAAAAGATCTAGATGAGGAGGTTCTGTCTGAAAACATACGGTCCAGCCTCCCTGTCGCCGACGGTTCTGAGAGGAAATGGATTTATATGTCTGATATTACTTTTTTCTCATGGTTGAGTCTTTATTTGTCCGCCTGTGTTTCATGTTTGTTTGTGTTTGTTTAACCTTCTATTGTCCTGCTCAGCTGTTTGGTGGAACTCACTTTGAGTCAATATTTCTGAGTGACAAAATTTGTGTGTATGTGTATGCTAAAGAGTAGGGGGCCGGGGGCGGAGCCCTGAGGGACACCAGGAGTCCGAGGTGCAACCGAGGAGGGAGCGTTCAATATGATAATTAAGATTATATTTTGTTTTTTTTGTCATGTTATATTGCTAAGCTCTTATTTAACAGAATTATGTAACTTAAAAACACCCGGGAAAAAAAGACATAATAAGGGCCGCATAGTTTTCTGAAGCCATTTTAAAATGTGCTAATGTCATTAAAATGTAGTATTTGACATGAAATAATAACGTTTTTTACTTTATACTGTTGAAAAACATGCTTAATGAAGTGATTTGTCCTCTAATGGTAAACTTAGAGTCTCAGATGTTGAATTAGTGAACCAAATATGTGGAGAAAATCATTTGTCCACAGTTTTTTCTTGCTGAGGAGATGAAAGGGTTAATCTCCGAGACTTATAAATAACAGTTAAATAATAAACCGAAACCCTGATTTATTATTAAAGGTTTTAAGAGAGAGACCAGAACCAGAACTGTTGTCTCAGCGGTAAACAGTCGGAGCGGTTGAAGCGTTTTTCAACCCCGTCCACAAACAAGCGAGGCTTTGTGTTGAGACGCCGCGGGCTTTTCTCCCGGCTCCTTTCTCTTAATTCAACTTAATCACCGTCTCCGACCCTGAAGCCGACGCCCGCCTGCGCGTTCAAACGCTTCCCCTGCATTATTGATGGAGGGTTCCATCGCTCCGGATCTGCTCTCCCTTTAAACCAACCCCTCTGCCTTTTTTTGTCTTTTCAGAGTTTCTTCGAGGGACAGTCCGCCCCGTGGGATTCTGCCAAAAAGGACGAGAACCGCATGAAGAATCGCTACGGAAACATCATCGCCTGTATGTCCCTTGACTTGAGATTTGTTTATCTTGACATTTGACTTTGTTAATCCTGACATCTGGACATGCCTTTGTACCTGATTGAAATCCTGAATTTTGTTCTTTAGCCTTGACTTGGTGAGACCCCTGAGACACCTGAGACCCATGAGACCCATGAGACCCATGAGACCCCTGAGACCCATGAGACACCTGAGACCCATGAGACCCCTGAGACCCCTGAGACACCTGAGACCCATGAGACCCCTGAGACACCTGAGACCCCTGAGACCCATGAGACCCATGAGACACCTGAGACCCCTGACACACCTGAGACACCTGAGACACATGAGACCCATGAGACACCTGACACACCTGAGACCCCTGAGACCCATGAGACACCTGAGACCCCTGACACACCTGAGACCCCTGAGACACCTGAGACCCCTGACACACCTGAGACACCTGAGACCCATGAGACCCATGAGACCCATGAGACACCTGAGACCCCTGACACACCTGAGACACCTGAGACACATGAGACACCTGACACACCTGAGACACCTGAGACCCCTGAGACACCTGAGACCCATGAGACACCTGAGACACCTGAGACCCCTGACACACCTGAGACCCCTGAGACACCTGAGACCCCTGACACACCTGAGACACCTGACTTGAGACTGCTTTATTTCTTGATCTTAACTTTCTACTTGTGTAAACCCATGTGGGTTGAATCCAGAGCAACTGGTTATCTGTTTTGGTTTGAAGACGTTTACGCTCTGGGGTGAGAGGTCAAACGTCTTCACGCCAAAACAGAAGTCTAGCTGCTTTGGATTAAACCCACATGGAGAACCAGGACCTGGATGAAGGAAGACCTACGCGGAGAAACTGGTGTGAGTTTACACTGGCCTTGTCTCCGGTCTGGACTTGGATCTGGACTTGTACTTTTATGGTTTGGCGTTTGACTTGGGACTAATTGATCTTCGCTTTGGACTTATTTATCTTGACTTGGGAATTCTCAATCCTGACTTAGGACACGTATTTGGTCTTGACTTGGAACCTGTTGGCTTTGCCTTATTTGGTAGTTGACTTGTTGGTGTTGACATGTTTTGGTCTCTCTGGTGATGACGAGGGACTTGTTGGCAGTCGAGTTGGGTTGTGTTGTTGACTGAAGACATGTCTTAGATCTTCTTTAGATCTTCTTTAGATCTTCTTTAGATCTTCTTCAGATCTCCTTTAGATCTTCTTTAGATCTTCTTTAGATCTTCTTTAGATCTTCTTTAGATCTTCTTTAGATCTCCTTTAGATCTTCTTTAGATCTTCTTTAGATCTTCTTTAGATCTTCTTTAGATCTTCTTTAGATCTTCTCTAGATCTTCTTTAGATCTTCTTTAGATCTTACTGCGACTTGTTGATCGTGACTTGAGACCTAACTTGTGCTTTTTTGGCAATTCTTGTGACTTCTGGCCAGAATAAAAAAAGCCGTTTTGGCAACTTCCTGTCATAAAGTGACCAGATGCGTTTTAATCCTGTCGTCTGACCCTGGCGTGAAACACGCCGCTGATGTTTCCTCAGCGTCAGATCTCACGTCAGGTTCCATCGTCTCACAGCTGCGGGTCTCAAACACGCCACCTAACTGCTGAAGCTAATGTGCTAACGTCCCAGAAAGTTGGTGTCGACAGCTGCTCCAATAGAGCTGTAGGCTAACACACACACACACACACACACACACACACACACACACACACACACACACGCTCATCCACACACACACACACGCTCATCCACACACACACACACACACACGCTCATCCACACACACACACACACAAACGCTCATCCACACACACATACACGCTCATCCACACACACACACACACACACACACACGCTCATCCACACACACACACACGCACACACACACACACCGTCCTGGGGCGGGGCAATTATGCTAATGAGGTGCGATAGACGCTGCTGTGAGCTACGGTGGCCTGCAGGGACACTCTTTATATTCACACCAGCGAGTAACACACACGCCTGTGACTGAGACGCGTGTGTGCTCAGATAATAGTGATTGACAGCGGT
>JBBDHG010000013.1:1255000-1290000 GCA_037951165.1 Lophius americanus | reverse complement strand
ATTTATGAAGTGACATTTCTGCAGCACTTCTTCTGTCAATCAAATAAGGCGGAGGGGAGGGGGGGGAGTTTTTTTTTGTCTTCATCTCTAACCCGTCTGTCCGTCCAACAGGAGCAGTACGTCTTCATCCATGACGCCATCTTGGAGGCGTGTCTCTGCGGCGACACAGCGATTCCGGCCAATCAGCTTCGGTCTGTTTACTACGAGATGAACCGACTGGATCCTCAGACCAACTCCAGTCAGATCAAAGAGGAGTTCAGGGTCAGTAGGATCTTCTACTGGATCCCGAAAAGAAGAGAATCTGTCAACAGTTGAAACTGAAGCTTCAGCAGAATGATCTCATTAATAGTTAGACATGAATAAATGGATTATCTAGACTTGTTAGTTCAGTTAGCAGGATTAAACGTTTTTACTGATTTCGGTACGGATGTTGGTATTTACCGGGTATGATGGCGTCCTCAGACTCTGAACATGGTGACGCAACATGGTGACGCCCACCTTGCGGGTGGAGGACTGCAGCATCGCGCTGTTGCCTAGGAACCACGAGAAGAACCGCTGCATGGACGTGTTGCCTCCCGACCGCTGCCTGCCGTTCCTCATCACCATCGACGGGGAGAGCTCCAACTACATCAACGCCGCGCTGATGGACGTACGTACCACACGCTCTCGCCACAATAAGATCCATTCAGGAGGTTGTAGTAGCATCAGATGGTCCTGGCGGCCGATGGAGCGACAGAGTTTGAGTGAGCAGTAGGTAAAAGGGGTTAGCATGTAGCTAGGTAGCATCTAGTACCAGTTTGAGGTGGGATGGAAGCATTAGGGTTAGATGGGATGGAACCGTTTTGGACTCGGCCTTAAAACAAAATTGTACTAAACGCCATAAAAGACGAGGAAAAAGGAATAAACTCATAACATCCAGACAGGCGAGGATCTGGACACATGTTCACGGGGTGGCATGTTGTATTGTGTATTTATATATATATATATATTTCCGTGCTTAAAAAATGCAACACGTGGCGCAAGAAGTGAGCGAACGCCAGCCGCGGCGAGCCAGAGAAAACCGATGGATTTACTGACGAGGTTTTTCTGCCATTCAGCCATGAGAGGCAGATAAGAGGTAGTTCTAACTTTTCAATGCAAAGCACAGAAGTCCCATCACTTTTTCCATTAATTACATTTAAGTGCCCGTTTGCACACCAGGCCCGGCTCCACAGGCGCCGCCGGTGCTGACCTGCTTTTCCGAGATGTTACTAAAGCAGACGGCAGTCTCTGAGTGACAGGAGACTAACGGCGCAGTCAGGGTCTGATGGATTAACCGTTGGAAGTTTAAATATGAGCAGAATACTCAGAAAAACTGTGTCCTTTAAACGTGTGGCTTTTATTATTACTAACTAATGACAAAATCGTCAAAACAGAGAAGGATCGGAGTTAGAAAAACAGCTGGACTGTCCCTTTAAATACCAGAGAGAGTACGAGAGAGACAACCTCAGCATATTTGTGGGTTAATGGAGGCTCACACACACACACACACACACACACACACTGTCACACACACACACAGACCACAGTATTGTCCTGAACATCCTACACAACTATTTGACCAATAAACAACTCTGTCTTCGTGGAAAGCGACCAGATATCTGACCACAGATGTGTTTTTGTGAATTAAAGCTCCTCCCACTCTGAAGCTCCTGAAGGGAAACACGCACCAACATTCTCTACTTATTCAAGTCCTTTTAATAACTTTTTCACCTGTGTGGTGTCATTTCCTGCTGCATGACCATATATGGACGTGTGCTAACTGTTGCAGAGTTACAAGCAGCCGTCAGCGTTCATCGTTACCCAGCATCCTTTGCCCAACACGGTTAAGGACTTCTGGCGTTTGGTCCTGGACTATCACTGTACGTCCATCGTCATGCTGAACGACGTGGACCCTGCACAGGTGAACACACACACACACACACACACACACACATACATGCATACGAACAAAAACACACACACATCCAAGCATACGCACACACACACACATACATGCATACGCACACACACACACAAATACATACACACATATACACACACACATACTTACACATAAATACATACACACACACATATACACACATCCACATACATGTGTAAGGGCGTATGTGCATGCATGTGTGTGTGTACATGCATATACGCCCTTACAAAAGCACACACTCACACACAAACTCATACATACACACTCACACACAAATTCATACATACACACACGCACACAAACTCATACATACACACACGCACACAAACTCATACATACACACTCACACACAAACACACATGAACACAAACACACACATAGACACACACACATAGACACTCACACACACACACACACACACACACACACACACATAAAACACACACAAATAGACACTCACACACAAACACACCTGAACACACACATAGACACACACACATAGACACTCACACACAAACACACATGAACACACACACACACACACACATAGACACACATGAAGACACACACACACAGACACTCACACACACACATAAAACACACACACATAGACACTCACACACAAACACACATAGACACTCACTCACAGAAATGCACACACACATAGATACACACACACAGATGCACACACAAACATAGACCAACACACATGAACACACTCACACACAGATGCACACACAGATAGACACTCACACACAAACACACATGAACACAAACACACACATAAACACTCACACACAAACACACATATAGACACTCACACACACACATAAAACACACACACATAGACACTCACACACAAACACACATAGACACTCACTCACAGAGATGCACACACACATAGATACACACACACAGATGCACATGAACACAAACACACACACAAACATAGACCAACACACTTGAACACACACACACACAGATGCACACACACATAGACACTCACACACAAACACACATGAACACAAACACACACATAGACACACAAACACACATGAACAAACACACATAGACACTCACACACAAACACACATGAACACACATAGACACTCACACACAAACACACATGAACACACATAGACACTCACACACAAACACGCATGAACACACACACACAGATGCACACACACATAGACACACAAACACACATGAACACACATAGACACTCACACACAAACACAAATGAACACAAACACACACATAGACACACACACATAGACACACAAACACATATGACGAACACACATAGACACTCACACACAAACACGCATGAACACACACACACAGATGCACACACACATAGACACACAAACACACATGAACACACACACACAGATGCACACACACATAGACACTCACACACACATAGACACACAAACACACATGAACACACACACACAGATGCACACACACATAGACACTCACACACACATAGACACACAAACACACATGAACACACACACACACAGATACACACCTTAAAGATAGAATGTTGCAGTACTTGATTACATTTCTAGAACTTCTTCACGTGAGTCTGTGGTCATAAACAATGAAGACAGATGTGAGATGTTGACAAACACAAACAAACTTTATGGTATTTAGAGGGAAATGATCGTTTATATCTTAGACGCACTAAATTCACCATAAAAGGAAAAATCGCCTGTTCAAGCATTTTTTAAACAGACAAATTGTTGTCTGTTTAAAAGATTATTGTTAAAATGATGTCATGATGAAACCTTTTTTTTTGGTAAAGTATGTTTTCATAGCAGTCAGACTTTCAGGCAATCCTCTAATGACTTTCTAAAAGCTAAAGAAACGGTGCGTCGTCACCACATATTAAGAAGAAACCCGTCCGTCTTGTCCGTCTGTCTTCCAGCTGTGTCCTCAGTACTGGCCAGAGAACGGCCTCCATCGTCTGGGTTCCCTGCAGGTGGAGTTTGTCTCCGCTGATCTGGAGGAGGACGTCATCAGCCGCATCTTCAGGATCTACAACACAGCCAGGGTAAGTTTATCGATGACCTCCTACCTCCCATTCAGCCGGACGTTCATGTCAGGTGGTCGGTCGGTTGTTGGTTTGTTTGTTTGTTTGGTTGGTGGGTAGGCTGGTTGCTTTCTTGGTTGGTGGGTTGGCTGGTTGGTTGGTTGGTGGGTTTGTTGGTTGGCTGGTTGGTTGGTTGGTTGGCTGGTTGGTTGGTTGGTGGGTTGGTTGGTTGGTGGGTTGGCTGGTTGGTTGGTTGGTGGGTTGGTTGGTTGGCTGGTTGGTTGGTTGGTGGGTTGGTTGGTTGGTGGGTAGGCTGGTTGCTTTCTTGGTTGGCTGGTTGGTTGGTTGGTGGGTTGGCTGGTTGGCTGGTTGGTTGGTGGGTTGGTTGGTTGGTGGGTAGGCTGGTTGCTTTCTTGGTTGGCTGGTTGGCGGGTTGGTTGGTTGGTGGGTAGGCTGGTTGCTTTCTTGGTTGGCTGGTTGGTTGGTTGGTGGGTTGGCTGGTTGGCTGGTTGGTTGGTTGGTGGGTTGGTTGGTTGGTGGGTAGGCTGGTTGCTTTCTTGGTTGGTTGGTTGGCTGGTTGGCTGGTTGGTTGGTTGGTGGGTTGGTTGGTTGGTGGGTAGGCTGGTTGCTTTCTTGGTTGGTTGGCTGGTTGGTGGGTTGGTTGGTTGGTTGGTTGATGGTGGGTAGGCTGGTTGCTTTCTTGGTTGGCTGGTTGGTTGGCTGGTTGGTTGGTTGGTTGGTTGCTGGGTAAGTTAGTTGGTCAGCATGTGAGTCAGGAAAACTTTCTACTGGAAAGATTTTATTAAACTCTGCAGAAGACACTTTTTTTTATTTGTATTGAACCAGATGGATTCTGGTATTGTTTCCCCTTCATCACTGCTAGATAGCTTGTTCCATTTAACATTTCTGTTACATTTTCTAATTACAACAAAAGCTTCACCAATTCCCACCAAACTCTGAAGAGGGCCTGGTCATGATTTGCTTTGTAAGCTTCCAAACTTCCAGAACTTTGAGTTAGCTTGTTAGCTACAGTGTTTTGCCACTAGAACACAGTTTGTTCATCACAAAGATGCTAACATGATGTCTTAAGTTTACAAGTTGATGTAAGTTAGTATGCTAGTAGTTTATGTTATCAGATGCTAGTTGATGTTGTAAAGCTACGTCAATGTGACTGACCTAGATGCTAAGTGATGCTAGGCTAGTTCTCCCCGGTAGTTGAGTTTCTGCATCGTGATGATTCTTTAGTTCGCAGTAGCCGTTGTTCTCTGATGCTAGCTGGGGCTCAGGCTCCCTCCGGATGGATCATTAGCGGTTAGCAGACGGCGTTAGCATCAGAGAAGGCACCTCCTTCAGTTAGGGGTTGTTTGATTTAAGTCCTCAGGTGTTCGGGGCGTGTTAGATTTCTGTCTGAGGGCGTTCGGCGGTGCTGGTTTGATCCAAACCTCCATATCTGCTGTTTCACCAGATTTAGATCAGAATGTGTTTGATTTAAACCTCTTCATCATCTTCATCTCGCTGTCGGGCTGAGTTTAGATTTGACCTCGTTTGATTTGTGCCCAATTTCCCCCCCGTGTCTCACAATCTCCCCTCTGTGTTCTGATCCAGTCCTCCCTTCCTCCTTCCTCCCTCCTCCCTTCCTCCCTTCCTCCCTCCTCCCTACCTCCCTTCCTCCCTTCCTCCCTTCCTCCCTCCTCCCTCCTCCCTTCCTCCCTCCTCCCTCCTCCCTCCTCGTTGTGGCAGGTCAGATTTAGCTTCCCTGTGTTTGAACCCTCTCTCCTCCCTGTCGGCTCACATTTATGTTAGGATGTGTTTATCTTCCATCCTCCACCCACCTCCACCCCTCCATCCACGTTCCCTCTCTCTCTTTACCTCCTTCCTTCCTACCTGCACTCCTTTCCTTCCTTTCCGTTGTCTTAACTTCCCTCCATTGTTATTTACCTCCTCCACTCCTTCTTTTCTCTCTCTAGCTGCTCCTTTATTTGTTTGGCTTCTTTCTCTCCCTCCCCATCCCTTCTTCTTACCCCTCCTTTATCCATCCCTTCTTCTTACCTCTCCTTTATCCATCCCTTCTTCTTACCTCTCCTTTATCCATCCCTTCTTCTTACCTCTCCTTTATCCATCCCTTCTTCTTACCCCTCCTTTATCCATCCCTTCTTCTTACCTCTCCTTTATTCATCCCTTCTTCTTACCCCTCCTTTATCCATCCCTTCTTCTTACCTCTCCTTTATCCATCCCTTCTTCTTACCCCTCCTTTATCCATCCCTTCTTCTTACCCCTCCTTTATCCATCCCTTCTTCTTACCCCTCCTTTATCCATCCCTTCTTCTAACCCCTCCTTTATCCATCCCTTCTTCTTACCCCTCCTTTATCCATCCCTTCTTCTTACCCCTCCTTTATCCATCCCTTCTTCTTACCCCTCCTTTATCCATCCCTTCTTCTAACCCCTCCTTTATCCATCCCTTCTTCTTACCCCTCCTTTATCCATCCCTTCTTCTTACCCCTCCTTTATCCATCCCTTCTTCTTACCCCTCCTTTATCCATCCCTTCTTCTTAGCCCTCCTCTATTCATCCCTTCTTCTTACCCCTCCTCTATCCATCCCTTCTTCTTACCCCTCCTTTATCCATCCATCCGATTCCCTTCCTCTACCGCTTCCTTTCCTCCACTCCACCCTTTTTTGTTTTCCATACCTCCTCTGTTCATCCTTCGTTCCTTTCTGAATCTTTTCCCTTCCTCCTCTTTTCCTTGTCTTTCTTTAAATTTGCTTTTCTGTCCTTCATTTGCTTTCATGGACTTTCTGTCCCTTTTTTTTCTCTCCATTTCTTTCCTATCCTTTTTTCTTTTTTTGTCCTCGTCCGTCCTTTCCTTTCCTTTGTTACTTTTATTACCTCGTTTGCGTCCTTTCCTCTTTCCTTCCTGTCAGTACCTCCTCCTTTCCTTTGTCTTTGTTGCTTTCTTGCTTACCTCCTTCGTCCTCTTCCTCCCTCCTTCCTCCCATCTTTTCCACCTCCGTTCTTCCTCCTCCAGTCTTCAGGGCTTGTTTAGGATGCGTTTCATTTCTCCAGTCATGGCCGGACAGACCCGAGGGTGAGCTTGTTTTGACCTGCCTGTCCTCCCTGTGTCTCCACAGCCGCAGGACGGGTACCGTATGGTGCAGCAGTTCCAGTTCTTGGGCTGGCCGATGTACCGGGACACGCCGGTCTCCAAGCGCTCCTTCCTCAAACTGGTCCACCAGGTGGACAAATGGCAGGAGGAGTACGACGGAGGAGAGGGACGAACCGTGGTCCACTGCCTGTAAGAAAACACAAATACAGTACTACAGTACTACAGTACTACAGTACACAGTATCATCAGTGGTACCAGTACACAGTACTGTGTACTGGTACCACTGATGATACTGCAACATACAACAACTGATACTACATTATACTACTACTGATACTACATTATAGTACTACTGATACTACATTTTACTACTACTGATACTACATTATAGTACTACTGATACTACATTTTAGTACCACTGATACTACATTATAGTACTACTGATACTACATTATAGTACCACTGATACTACATTATAGTACTACTGATACTACATTATAGTACCACTGATACTACATTATAGTACTACTGATACTACATTATAGTACCACTGATACTACATTATAGTACTACTGATACTACATTATAGTACCACTGATACTACATTATAGTACTACTGATACTACATTATAGTACCACTGATACTACATTATAGTACTACTGATACTACATTATAGTACTACTGATACTACATTATAGTACCACTGATACTACATTATAGTACTACTGATACTACATTATACTACCACTGATACTACATTATAGTACTACTGATACTACATTATAGTACCACTGATACTACATTATAGTACTACTGATACTACATTATAGTACCACTGATACTACATTATAGTACCACTGATACTACATTATAGTACTACTGATACTACATTATAGTACTACTGATACTACATTATAGTACCACTGATACTACATTATAGTACTACTGATACTACATTATAGTACCACTGATACTACATTATAGTACCACTGATACTACATTATAGTACTACTGATACTACATTATAGTACTACTGATACTACATTATAGTACCACTGATACTACATTATAGTACTACTGATACTACATTATAGTACCACTGATACTACATTATAGTACTACTGATACTACATTATAGTACTACTGATACTACATTATAGTACTACTGATACTACATTATAGTACTACTGATACTACATTATAGTACCACTGATACTACATTATAGTACCACTGATACTACATTATAGTACTACTGATACTACATTATAGTACTACTGATACTACATTATAGTACCACTGATACTGTGAATACTACAGAGCTGTTCTCTTATTCCATTACTGCTGGTTTGTCTCCATCTAGTGGCAGGAAGTGAAACTGAACATAATATTTCTAACTCCTCTCTTCTCCTCTTTCTTTGTCCTCCTTCTCACCTCTCCTATATTCACATTTTTCCATACGTTCACTCCTTCCCTGTGCTCCTCCTCTCCACATTACTCTTAACTTCCTCTTTCCTCCTCACCTCTCCACTCCCCTCATCTCCTCCTCTCTCGTCTTCATCCTTCCTCCTCCTTTCCTCACCCCTCTTCTCCTCTCTTCTGTCTCTCATTCTCAACCCTTTCCTCACCTGTCCTCCATCCTCTCCTCTCCGTGCCACACCTCCTTTCTCTCCTTTCTCTCCTCTGCTCCTCAGTAATGGCGGGGGTCGCAGTGGTGTTTTCTGCAGTATCAGTATTGTGTGTGAGATGTTGCGTCAGCAGCGCTGCGTCGACGTTTTTCACGCCGTTAAAACGCTGAGAAACAACAAACCAAACATGGTGGACCTGCTGGTAACTTATTATTATTATTATTATTATTATTATTATTGATATTATTACTCTTTCTGATGACCTCTGACCTCCGTGTCTCTCCACAGGAACAGTATAAGTTCTGTTATGAAGTTGCTCTGGAGTATCTCAACTCTGCTTAGCCTCAACATCGGAAGGTTCTTCATCATCATCCTGCTCCTCCCTCTGGTAACACAGCACAGTCTGACAGGAGGAGGAGGAAGTGGAGGAGGAAGAGGAGGTCTACTACTGACTGACGGTGAAGAGAAAGAATAAAGTGAGGAAGAGGAGGACGATGTTTTTGCACTGCCTTGTTTGACTACGAGCATGGACCCACTGAACTCCAACAGACTCACCCGTGTTTTTTTTTTATTGTTTGTGACGCATCGATGAAACTAAAAGGAACCAAAACGACTTCAGACGAAGAGCGTAGCTTCGGCACGGTTTTTATTTTTCTGCATCAGAGTGGAGCATCTCGTTCGCAACACAGGATCTCAGAGGATCTACCTGAACTCACCTGTGTCTGCAGGAAGAACCCTAAAAATACGACGGCAGCCATATTTTCTTTTTGCTTCTTTCACAAGTTGATGTTAAAGATCTTAAAACGTATTTATGACAGATTTGAACCACAGATCTGTTAGAACCTGTAATTATGAGCACTTCTTCTAGAGCAGCGGTTCTGTAACGTGAATTATTTAAATAATTTAAACATCATTTAAAAAAAAGAGTGAGGTTTATTTTCAGGATCATATTAAGAAAACTAAAAAAGCAGCAAGGAAAATATCAGAATTACAATTTTAAAGTCAGAATTGAAAAAAAAAAATCCAACTTGAAATGATTCTGATTCTGTCATTTAAAAACTTTAATTTGAGAATGTTTCTATAATGACCATTTAAATGCATGGAAGAGGACGAAAGCTACATGATAGTTGTTTTTTATCCAAATGGTGATTTAAGTCAGAGTTATGAAATCAAAGTCTGAATCCTGACTAACCTAATCCTCCTCTGTTCATTTAAAATGTGGTTTATTGGGATTGTTGCATTTTGTATTTGAATTCCCTACAGTAAAAGTATTTAATTACTCGTGCGTGAGTGTGAATGATCAGTAAAAATCCCTCTTACCCCCTACAGTACCCCAAAGTACCCCGTTACAGAACCACTTCTCCAGGCCGTCCTTCCGTTTGACTGTGATGCCACATAAAATGTTTGTATTGCACTTCGGTTTGTTTTTTTAAAGTGTTGCATAAATGTTCTAGTCCTGTTAAAGTTGGATCATTTGTCCATAACAACATCAAAGAGGCCACAGAAGATATCAACTTTGCATTAAAAATAACATCACTGACTGAATCACAGTCATAAATGTCGCCAAAGGCTTTCAGGTGTCGTCATGGTTACGACCTCTGACATAAAATCTCCCACTTGTAAATCTCTCTGGACGCGACGGCCTGTTTTATTCAAACCTCCCACCGTAGTCGGTTTGAGTAAAACAGCCGTGGTGAAGAGAAAGACCCAGAATGTACATTTAAATAACACGCCGGCGTTCCACAAGCAAAGAAGGCGTGGCCTATAACACAGCAGCTTCGATGTCTGGTTCCAGGTTCATGTTGTCCTCTGCTCCGAGGCGTCATCGTCTGCCTTTAACAGGATGTGTGAAAACAGCTTCTCCTCCTCAAGAACCTTCAATTTACAGACGTGAACAGCGCTTTCCGTCCAAACACTGCATTCACTTAGTTTCCTACATATTTGTGCATGTTTCCAGAGAGCTTACGAAAACACAGGGGGGGGGCGCAGTACCACCATAAATCTGTGGGGGGTGTCGCCACAATACAAGCAAGACACGACCAAAGTCTGCAGTGAAGTCCAGTCCAATCCGTCCCCAGGTCCTCTGTCGCTGTTTTGTTGTTGTTGATACATGTGACTCTTCACTGCCCTCTTGTGGTTGTTTGAGATGCAAAAGAAGGTTTCGTACATAGAGGGAGAGTATGCGAGCCGTGAAACAAATAGCTTCTGTCGGATTTCATTATTGTTGTCGTTTTACCGCAGCAGGCAGCTTCTTTGACATTCAGAACCCAACTTAAAAAATCTTATTCTGCGTTTTTAAGAAAGAAAATATCACCTTATTTTAAGATTATACAGAATTAAGACATTTTAGACTCATTCCAAGCCTTGTTAAAAGTAGACACTGACGTGATTCAGGAAATGGTGGTCAGTGAAGTAAACGCCGAAGGCTGACTGGGAATACTGGTGAAATTAATGAAAATGTTTTTTTAAATAATTGACTCAAAATGAGAAATTATGATTTTTTTTCTTCTTTTTAATTTTTTTAAATTTTAATCTGTCTGCGTGTATATTTATGGTTTACGCCAAGTGAAGGTAAAATGTATTCTTAAAAAGAAAGAAATACATGCAGTAAATGGTAAATTACCTTGAATGAGTTCAGTTTACGAGAATTTTTTTTTTTTTTTAACATCGGCATCAATCAGATGATTTAAAACAAATTAAATTCATATCTGATGGCGACAGTTAGGATTAAATTAAGGCTGAAGTGATGAATCGGTTTGTTAATCAACAGAACATTTAGCCCCGCCCCCCAAACTGTGATTATAAGATAATATGTCGGCGTCATAGAATTGCGTTTAGAGTCAATGAAAGTGTGTCTCACATTATTAACTCACATTAACCGCCATCTCTTCATCGCCACGGTAACACATGCTGCTCCACAACAGATCAAGTTTGAGATATCTGATTAAAACATATTTAAAAACACCGCCTACTGACCCACCAAACATCTAAAACTGGAAAACACACCATAAGAATATGACTAGGCAACTTAGTAACTGAATGGCGTTTATTAAATATGAATATCGTGACACATACCCGAGTTTTTCAGGAGTCCAGATGATGTGATCCTGGATTTGTTGAACATGCTTGGTAGTGCAGGGCGCTAGTGGTGGTTTGTGTTTGTTTTCAGGTTTTGTTGTTTGTTTCCCCCTCAGCAGCTGGATGATGCTGGTCAGACGAGGTGGAGGCGAGCTGTTAATACTGTAAATAACGTGGGAGGAAGCAGGAAGAAGAATATTTATTCCTTCAGTTGTTCTTAGTGTTTGTTGCTGTTGTTGTTGTTTTATTCTTGTGAAGCACACAGAGGGAGACAATCATGCCGGAGGATTTTAACGCTCTGCCATCAGAAATCACGTTTCGACGAGGCGAACAGGCCGACCCTGTCGGCGTTCGGCTCTTGGTGGTTTGCTTTAACCCCGGTTATAAGCGTCATCTGGGTTTGTCTAACTCTGACTATGTATGGTTGTGACTGGCGTTAAGGCTCTGGTGCAGACGAGGACATTATTGTAATGAAAGCTTTTATTTATGATGTATGATTCCAAAATACTACGAATAAAAATCTGTATATGCTTCTCCAGCCTGAGTGTGATCTGTGTCGCCGTGGTAACCAATATGATCACGCAAGGAGATTCGGAACTACAACTGTTCTCACCCTTCTTTTAAAGCAGGAAGTTATTTATTTAAAAGGTCCGGGGGGTGGGATCATCAGCCTGGATGATTGTTCGTTTTATATTTAGAATTATTCAGTTATTAAGGTCAAGGTTATTATCAGTCAAATATGACCTCAAAGGAAGGTTTTTAAAAGACAGCCTAACATGTATCTCTATAGTCAATCATAAATCTAGAGATTGTTTTCTGGAGACTTTCTGAAGGCCACTGCTGCACTACTTTTAAAATGATGCCTTTATCTTTTAAATTCCGTGCACGATGTTTTTAACTCGATGATTCCGTATTTTACTTTCAACCTGAATGTTGTTTATTGTATGAGATGGTTTCGACTCATGAAGAGGAGGGATAGTGGATCTATTGGTAGAAGGATGCTGGAGATCGAGCTGGCAGGCAGGAGAAAAAGGGGACGAGCAAAGAGGAGGTTTCTGGATGTGGTGAGAGAGGACATGCAGTTGGTTGGCGGGACAAGGGAAGATGCAGAGGCCAGGACAAGACCCATAAATGGAAAAAACTAAAGACAAAGTATTTCTACTAATACCCATGTGTGTTGTCCCATCCCAGGGAAGATCTACTGAAGATGGTTGTAGAGCAACACGAAGAATAACCCCGATGAAGAATGATTTGACTCATGCACAACTTAGTTCATTATCTAAAATAACATTTTAGATGGCAGTTTCAAACTGCATACCTGTACGGAGTTTAAATATTCTCCCCGTGTCTGCGAGGGTTCTGTCCTTCTAGGAAAAAAAAACAAAAACAAGTCAAAGACTTCAGTCCGTCTCGACCGATGAACTTCACAGAAGTTGCAGTGTCTCGTAGCCTGTGGGGGGCGGGACTATGCCGGTAGACTTCCTGTGGGAAATGTGAGCGAAGAAGAAATGTTTCCGGTGCGGCCTGTTGTAACAGCAGCGATACCAAGTTTTACCGATTAAAGTTTAGTATTTTCTACCTTCTTAATATTTCCTGGAAATTAAACCAGCGTTTCTCACTATCCAATCAACCGTGAGGTAAACTGACACTTAAATCTCTGCTACGAGGGGGATAGACGTCAGTTTCTGTGATGTTAGCTCTATGCTATTGTTAGCATGTGAGCGGCTTGGGGGGGGAAGTTTTCTGATGAACAGACGGCATTTAATTAAGTTTATTTTCTTTATATTAAACAAATTTAATACCAGAGAGACTCTGTGATAGTTTCACAAGTCCACTAACCGGCTGACAGACTCTAAACTTTACTGTAGTGACGCTGGTAAAAGAGTTCTCTTGTTGCTGTGTCACACAACATCAAATATATTATGGACCTGATTATTATCGTTTTAAACTTTATGTTAATGAGATATAAGGAGTGAAAGATAACCGGGACAATATGAGAGGAGGGCAGGAAAGAATAGATAGCTATTAGGATAAGAATATGGAGTAAGTGATAGCATTTAAACATTGTGAGATGGGGAACAGAAAAGGAGTTTGAGAAGGTAAGGACAGAAGAGAACATTTAGACAAGAAAGGAGGAGGAGAGGAAGTCCAAATATAAGAAGGTGAGGAATAAGGAACAGCAGATCAAAGAGGGGGTAGGAGAAGGCTGAAGGAAAGGATGAGATGAAAGTATGTATGTCCAGACTGCAGATCAGAGGAACCCAAATCTTCTTTTTTTGCCTACGTGTCAAGTCAGTTTATTTTTATAGCACATTTAAAATACAAAAAAACTTCCCTAAAGGACACAGCATGGAACAATTAATTACAATTAAAGCCACAAAACAAAGTACAACCTAGAGTTGATCAAGGTGTTTCACGGTAAATCAAATAAAAAATGAAGTGTTTGTATGAGATGGGTAGGTCATTCCAGAGTTTAGGGCTTTTCTAAGCTAAGGTAAAACAAACTCAAACCTGGAGGTTCCCAGCAACAAAACCAGCAAAGCATTCATTCAAAGTTAATGTTTTTTTTCCTGGTCCTTGCACTGCTGTGCTACCAAGTGTTGTGGAAATCCATGCTGTAGCTTTCATGTAATCCACCTGAGGGACACAGGTGAAGACCTAACCTCCTTGGCAGGGATAATAATGGAAGTTCTCACAAACAAGATCAGGCTGTAAAAGGGGGATTTGTCTTCGTAGATTGGTTGACCTCTGTGAAGTAAAGAGAACCTCGTCCTCGGTCCGTTGGCTGTTGTTTGCCTAAGCAGACATCTGTAGAATCAGAGAGGTTGGATCTATGATCAACCATCAAAAAACCTCTCTAGTCTCACTCACCTGAACACAGGTGGTTCACGCATCTGATCAGGGTGCCTCCCTTTTGAGGTTTTACAGGCATATCCAACCCGGAAGAAAAACACCGTGCTAGACCCAGAACTCTCTGGATGGACTATATATCACATCTGGCCTGGGAACGCCTCAGCATCCCCCAGGAGGAGCTGGAGAGTGTTGCTGGGGAGAGGGATGTCAGGAATACCAGTTAGCTTGGATACCATCACCATTACAGCAGTTAACTTCCAGTTGATGTTTTGCCACCATGGCTGATGCATGTCAGATTAAAAACCATTAAATTTAATAACGGCTGATACAGATTAATCTTGAATATAAACCATGAATGAATAACTGATGAAGATATGTTTGTGTTCAGATCCCGTTTGAATCATGTCGTCTGGACTCCTGGAGCCTCCTGGAGGAGGAGAACAGCTCAGTGTGTTCCTCCTGGGAGACACAGGGGAGGAGGAGGAGGAGAGGAAGAAAGAAGTGGGCTGCCAGTGGGAGAGTCCAGAGGGCGAGAGGAAGGAGGTGGGCTGTCAGAGCGACTCGGCGGAGAAGAGAGACGCTGCTGTCCAGGTGGACCTGCTGACTCAGCAGCTGAGCTGGAGACACTCAGGTGAGACACACAGCCGACCTCCAGGGGTGTAATTCAAGAAGCAGGCTTAAAAAACTCTGAGCAGATCCCTGAGCTCCGGTTTGACTGATTCCTGAGATGAGAAATTCTGGATTTTCGGTTGCAGAGCCGCTAATCTGAGGCTGTTCAATCAGTTCTGGGTTAGTTGAGTTAAAATCCCACCCAAGGATGATCAGCAGCCATCATCAATGTAGCTCAGATACTGTGATTCACCATGGCAACCAGAGAGACGCTGTGGTCGCCATGCTCCACGCCATTTGAGCAGGAGGTTTTAATGCACTCATGAGAAGATATTTAGAAAATAGAGATTTTTATTATTTTATTGATAGACGCTGAGCGCATGTGAAAGCAGCTTAAAATAAAATACCAATACAGAATTAATCCTGCGTGGAACCAGAACACACTGGAGGAATTGTAGATTTCACGTGACGTCAGCGGGGACTGCTGCCCCTGACCCGAATAAACTTGATGGATGGCAGATAGTTTCGTGATTAAATCTCCCTTTGTTGTGAAACGTATTTAGAATATCAGTCAGTGGCTCTTTGGGCTTTAATATACAATATTCACTGATTTTGTAGAAGAAGCTGGGATGGGAGAGACGCCCACAGTGTGAGATATTTGAGATGTCATTCAGATAAATCATGAGATGAAACAGGAACTTGTGTGGAAGCCCGCTAATAGAGCAGCTCATGTATTGACACACTTCTGACAGTAGGTGGCAGCAGAACACAGCAGACAGATCACAGATCAGTTAGCAGAGAAACTCCACAGAGCAACATGTTGACGCCACACCAACAAACTTTTATGAGCTGACCTAACATCACAAGAACCTCCTAAGTTCCCGTTTAACCTTTGGACGCACACTGGTTCCCCGGGTTTTGTCACTCAGCATTATTGCCATGACTTTATTTTTGAGCTTGTCGATGCTGTGGAGGCTGTGATCTTTTGCCTTCCTTCTTCCCATAATACATCTGGTTTTATCTATTCTTCAGGTAAGCAACACACAGGCAACCTGCTGTCCTCAGGATGTGAAAGAAAACCTGATCCATCAGACCAGACCACGCTCTTCCATTGCTCCGTGGTCCAGTTCTGACACTGATGTGCCTGTTTTAGAAGCTTTCAGCAGTAGACAGGGATCAGAGGTCACTGACTGGTCTGTGGCCACACAGCACGTTATGATGTCACTGTGTGTTCTGATACTTTTCTATCCGAACCAGCATCAACTTTTTCTACAATTTCAATTAACGTAATCAGTCAGTGGTCATAATGTTATGGCTGATTTCATAGAGCCGAGGGCAAGAACAAAACCTGTTCCTGTTCTTTTCTCTGCAGATTCTTCTACGATGCTACTGCAGTGTTTCTCAGTCAGACCTGATGGGCCGGGCGGTGGTGCTCTGTTGCAGCACTGCAACCCTAACCGGACCAGAACCAGAACTATCCAGCCCCCCGTCAAACTCTCCCCTAAACTCCACGAGCCCAGATCCAGGTCCCAGAGGAGACAACTGCCGCCTCAGAGCTCCAAAAGGAAAAGTCCACCTCAACGGCGCCACCGCCGTGTTTCACATGTTAGTGAGGACCAACAGGAAGAGGAGGAGGAGGGAGATGATGATGATGATGAAGAGGACGAGGAAGTGGTGGAGGAGGTGGAGGAGGAGGACACTGGTGATCCCAGCTGGACTCCTCTTGATGGTGAGTGAAGACAGAAACTTAATCGCGTGAAACAGGAAGTTCTGAAATCTGTGATACAATTATCATACTTTTTGCATTTATTTGATATATTTCTCATTTTTATTTTATTAATGTTATTGTGTTGATTTTGATATCTATTAAATTGAATGCTCATTCATTTAAACAAATGTGTTATTAAGGGTTCATTCCCATTTGAATTGTTTTTCAAAAACTTTAAAAAAAAAAGATTTGGTAGAAATGACCTTCATTCTACTTTGATCTATTAGTTTTATCTTAATTTAAATCTAACACAGGCGTATAAACAAATCTACAGATGTTTGTTTTTTTTGAATCGGCGTCTACCAGTGACGTCGCAGCGATCCGAGCCCAAACGAGACTCACACAATTTTATGCTGGTGGTTTTAATGTTATGGCTGATTGACTTCTCAGATTTTTTTCTGTAAGGAGTTCTATTCTTAATCATTTAAAAAATCATTTATTTTTTATTAATGTTTTTATTTCACATTCTATTCATGTTTATTTGAAAAAACGTTAGTTGAAATTTTAAGTAACATTTAAAGTTTTTTAATTGTATTTTTTTAATTTATTTATTTTGATCCGTTGACGCACAGTCTCCTTTTTGAAACACAGCTTTATTTTTATGGATACTCATACTTCCTGTTTGTCTCCCTGCAGACTCTCATCCATCTCCCACGGCTGTGTCCAGCATCCAGCTGGACTCCCAGCATGCATCTCTGCACGCGGTGAAACTGGAGCATGACAGCATCATGTGTGACGTCTGCGGTAAAGTGATGAAGAATAAGTCCAGTCTGGCCCGACACTCCTTCATCCACACGGGGAAGAAGCCGTTTGCCTGCCACCTGTGCGAGCTGCGCTTCAACCGCCGGGATAACCTGCAGCACCACCTGAGCCGCCTCCACCCCAACGGCGTGGCCAAGCTGGAGAAGCAGCGCGAGGTGCAGACGTGGCTGTGCGCCGTCTGCGGCAAAACCTTTAGCTGCAGGTCGCGGCTGAAAACTCATGAGGTCATCCACTCGGGGATGAAACCTCACCACTGTGACCTTTGCCCCAAAGCCTACATGAGGACCAACGATCTGGAGCACCACAAGAAGATGGTCCACGTCAACGGCGCCGCCGAACCGCAGCAGTCCAGCTCGCTGCTCTGCGACCTCTGCGGCAAAGAGTTCAAATGCAGGTCGCAGCTCGCCATCCACTTCCAGACTCACACCGGAGAGCGGCCGCACCTCTGCGACATCTGCGGACGCAAGTTTGCCCGACAGTACCAGCTCAAACGCCACAAGATCCTGGTCCACGCCAACCGGTTCAACGGCGAGGAGAATCTCTCCGATTCTCCCTTCGCCTGCGACGTCTGCGGGAAGCGTCTGAAATCTGAGGCGCTTCTCTCCGCCCACTGCCGCATCCATTCCGGCGACAAACCTCACCGCTGCAACATCTGTCTGCGCAGCTTTCAGAGCGCCACCTGCCTGAAGCAGCACCACCTGCGCATCCACCTCAGGGTGAAAGTGAACGAGGCGGCGCACGCCATCGGACGCAGGAGGAGGAGAAACTCAGGTCTTGCGAAGGCGTTCCAGTGTCCAATGTGCGGGAAAGTCTTTAAATTCAAGTCTCTGTTGGCGAATCACTCGCTGGTCCACAGCGAGCTCCGACCGTACGGCTGCGACTTCTGCAGCCGCAGCTTCCGGCGCCTCAGCCACCTGAAGAGACACCGCGAGGTTGTCCACGCCAACGGAGAGCGCCCGCCGCAGAGCTTCGTATGCCACATCTGTGGCAAAGACAAAAAGTGTCGCTCGCAGCTCGCCAGACACATCATCATCCACACCGGGGAGCGCCCGTTTGGCTGCGACCTCTGCTCCGCCCGCTTCAACCGCAGCGGCAACCTGAAGCAGCACAAGAAGCGCATGCACGGCGTGGGTTCGATTCCCGCTGAAGAGACCCCCACCATCTTGTTTGACGAGGACACGATGCCTGTTCTGACCTACAAGCAGGAGGAGACGGTGGTGGCGGTCGATGCTGCAGCGAGCGACGAGACGGACTCGGTTTCGCAGCTCGCCGCTACCTGACCGTAAACCTCCGCCCGGACTGAGAGCGCTCAGAGCGACCAGCCCTCCGCTTAGTCTAATGTGACCTTTGAACCTTTGAATTTGACATTCCGTCTGATGGAGAAGTGAAATGACTTCCTGTGGGGAAGAATTCTGATGCTTTAATAAATCCTGACTCATCAAATGCTGGTTTAAAGGAGTATTACACTGTTCTCAGGTTTCTCTGGGCTCTTCTCAAACTCCCCCTTCCTTCTGATGCTCCTCTTTTCCTCACCCCTATAAATCCTCCTCTCCTTCTCTTCTCATCTATTCTCTAGCCTCCATCCTTCCTACCGGATTTCCTCCTATCCCTCCTTATTTCCTCTTTTTCTACCATAAAGCCCAATTTCCATTTTTATCTCCTTTATCTCTCCTCTACCTCCTCCTTTCATTTTCCTTTTCTCCTACCCCCCCACCCCCATCAATCCTTCTGGCTCTTCTCTATTCCTTCTTTCCCTCCTGATTTTTTTATTCCTTTCCTTCCCAGTATCAGTTTTTCCTAATTTTTTCCTCTCTCGCTCTTTTCCTCCTTTTCTGTATTTCCTACTGTCCATCCCCACCTTTATCTTCTCTACCTCCATCTTTCTTTACCTTCAGCCTCCTTTCCGTTCTTACCCGATGGCTGTCTTTGTAGTTTCAGGAAGTGTTCATTCACGGAACAGGAAGTACCCTTTTTTCCCCTCCTCTCATTCTGTTCCTCTGCCTTAACTCTTCATTCTCTACTTCCTCTACTTTTATATACTTTAGTCTTCCCCTCCTTCCCTCCTTCCCTCCTCCTCTCCATTATTTCCCTGTCCCTCTCTCGTCTTCATTGCCTTGCCTCCTTTCGGTTCCCTCCTCATATACTCTTCTTTTCCTCCTTGTCCTTTCTTTCTCCACCTCCTCCTGTACTTCCTCCTCCAGATAACTTTCTATTCCTTCTCTCAACTAATGCCTCTTCTTCCTCATCCTGTCTCCATGTTCTTCGTTTCCTCTCTACCTCTTTTCCTTCTGTATTTCGGACCTCTCCATCTGCACCTCTTTAATTCCCCCTTTTTCTTGTGCTCCCAACTTCTCCACCTCTCCATTGTTTCATCTTTTCATTCTCTACGTCCTCTTCCTCACGTTTTCCCTCGTATCCTTTCTGTAACCTCTTTTTCCCCTCTTCATCTTTTTTTTTCTTTCTTTCCCTCCCTCCCCTCATTTCCATCTCAACCTCGTTTGTTTTTTTCCTACCTTAAACCTCAATTCCTCGTCTTCTCTTGCCTTTCCTTCCTCCTATACTTCCTTATTTCCTCTTTTCATTCTTAACTTCCTCACCTTTCTTTTCCTCCTTCACCGTCTCTCCTCCACCTCTGAACAGCTCCATTAAATCTCCATCAGTTGTTGGTGGCATCAAACGGAGGCAGCTGATTGGTTGGAGTCACAGAAATCATTTTATTCATGACAAACAAACATTCATTCTTCTTTTTCAGAGACAGCGTAGAAAACAGACGTGGCTACAGGCTGGGTGGAGGTTAGTCAGCCGATCCTGCGTTCCCATGGTGACAGAAGCTTCCCGTTAATCAGACGGAGTTAATGGGTTGATTGATGATCATAATGACACATTGTTTTGTTTCTGGGTCAGTTTAAATGAGCTGGGCTTTAAACTCCCCGCTAAGCTGCTCTGGGTTTTAAACTCGTTACAAACTCGTTATATTTCTGAAATTATAGAGACGACTGCGAACGTCTTCATCTCAGCGGGTTGTTGGTTCCAGTTCCTTAAGGAGGTGACTCTTGTCTGGCAGCCTTTCCTACTTCCTCGTTTTAAATGAACACACCCCTCCCCCTCCAGCTGACATCAGACAACCCCCAGTGCTGTCTCCACCCCTCCGCTGAGGGGGCACTTCATTTGGTCGCAGCTGCTTATTGCCCCCACATCGTTAACCACACTCATTCAATTACAAACATCAAACAGTTCATAGTGTGACCCCACAGTCAGAGGTTCAATTCCCACAGGTCTACAAACAGCTGACGACGACGACGGAGCTGAGAGACAAACAGGTGGAGGAATAATAGACAACATTTAAGGAGGGACAGATGGAAGGAGGAGGAGAGGAAAGAATGAACAAGATTAAGAGAAAGAAAGTGGAGGAAATGAGAAATGGAAACCTAAGGGGGAGAAAGGGATTAATTAAAGAAAGTCTGAGGGGAGGAAGGTGTGTAGGAGAGTGAAGAAGAGGAATAAAGAGAGATTAGGACCAAGAATAATACAGGGAAGAAAAGAAATACAGAGAAATAGAACAGTAAGGAAAGAAATGTGAAAGACGGTAATAAGGAGACAAAGAGAAGAGACTGAGGACGTAGAGGAAGTAGAAAGAACGTACTGGAAGAAGGAGGGGAGGTGTTAACAAGACGGAAGGATGAGAGAAAAAACAAAACATACTAAAAGAAAACATCTTAAAAAAAAGGCTGGGAGGAAGAACAAAGAAAAGATGTTTGAGTTGAGGAGGCTGAAAGAGTGAGGACATAAAGTCCCATCTGTACAGGGCAGAGTGATCCAGGACATGAACGCAGTAACGTGCAATAGTGTTTGTAGTACATCTTTGTGGACGTGCAGTATAAGTACTCAGAGATACAGTAATTGTACAGTTAAGTACATAAGCTGGAGGTTTGCTCAATCTTCAGACGAGAAAAATAAAAGCCTCTGATGACATCACTGCTCTGAGAACTCAAAGCTCCACCCATTTCTGAAAGCAGCGGCCGTCCGTCAAACACAGCGTAATAAAGAGGATTGGCCGGAGCGATGTCATCTCTGCCTGTGATGTCACAAGGCGGGGTCAGACCTCCATGGTGTCTGATTTGGGCGTCCCGGAGATCCACAGGTGGGATTGGTTCACGGCGGTCTTGGTGCGAGGAGCACTGCGAGGGAAAACGTGAGCGTTATCATGGTCACCAAATGGTTTGGATTTTTGCTGATTCTTGTTTATCCTAGATGACACCAGTTTCTTCATTACACACAGTATAAATGCATCAGAAGGAGAAAAAGAATTATTTTTCACACAGGCCATGCTTCTTTTTGTAGAACAAGATCCCTCCAGAAGTCTGACTAGAACTAAAATACCGGGGCGTCAGAACACCAGGTCCACGGTTAGGATTCTGGCGTAAACAAAAGCCGGGAGGACGGCGTGTTTACGTTTGTGTGTAAACAGACTCGTCCGTACCAGGATATAAACTCAGAGTTTATATTCAAACCAACTCTGCAGCTTCACTGCAACAATAAACCCAACAGAAAGAGACTGGAAGCAAAAAAGATGCAGAATAAGCAGATTGTCTGCTGGAAGAAACACCTGAACCGGTGCCAGGTATTGACTCACACACACACACCATACACCATACACACACACACACACACACTCTCACACACACACCATACACACACACTCTCACACACACACCATACACACACTCTCTCACACACACACTCTCACTCTCATACACACACACTCACCATACACACCACACCATACACACACACACACACCATACACACACACACACACTCTCACACACACACCATACACACACACACACACACACCCTCACACACACACACCATACACACACTCTCACACACACACTCTCTCTCACACACACACACACACACACGCACACACACACACACACACACACACACACACACTCTGAAGCAGGCACAGAGCCAGAGGCAGCTGTAAATCAGTTCTTGTTAACAAGACATGTGAGTGCTTGACCTGTCATAATCACGGAGTAAGCGCTGCACACACACTTACACACAGATTTATACACACACGCACACTTATTCACACACACACACACAGTGAGACACTGCATCTTCAGCATTAACAGTGGAAGCTGATTCAGGAGGAGCAGAGGCTGCTGGGAGAAAAAGAAAAAAGACATTTCAAGACTGAAATTAGAGACTGAACTCTGACCGACGTCTAACGACTGAAGACATGGTCCGAGGTCTCAGGTGGTCCCAGACCTCCAGGAGGGGGAACCCTGCAGACTGAATGTTTGCAGGAAAAGGAGAGCACAGGGAACCAGAAACAGGAGACTGAGACTATAGGGAACCAGATACATGACCAAGGAAACACAGGGAACCACATACATAACACAGGGAACCATATACAAAACACAGGAAACACAGGGAACCATATACATAACACAGGGAACCACATACATGACACAGGAAACACATACATGACACAGGAACCACAGGAAACACAGGGAACCACATACATAACACAGGGAACCACATACATGACACAGGAACCACAGGAAACACAGGGAACCATATACATGACACAGGAAACACAGGGAACCACATACATGACACAGGGAACACATATATGATACAGGGAACCAGATACATAACACAGACAACCAGAAACAGGAGACAGACTATAGGGAACCAGGCACAGGCAAGAAAATTGGTAAAAAATCTTTCAATTAATATCCACATTTTGTTCATCGGTTTACTCTCATTCACACGAGGGCGTCTATTATAAATTCTATTACGACCTTCACCTCCAGTCAAGAGGACACCCGGTTATTTATTTTATTTCTTTCCTGTGTTTTTGGTCGAACCTCACTGAAACCTCTGATATGAACGTATGAATGAATGAATTAATGAAAGTTAGCCTTTTAGGGTCTCCAGCCTCACCTTCTACTGAACATCTGAAAACAACATGTCCCAGAAGCCACCAGGATGAGCAGCAGCAGGGGGATTGTGGGAATGATGACGTACACCAGCAGCATACCTGAGCAGAGACAGACGCCGGTCATGTGACGTCATCGTGATTATGTAAAAGGTTAACGTAGGTGAGACGCGTTTGTACCTGAAGCTCCAGCCATGGTGACCTGAGGGGGAACCTCCTCGCTGCCCGCAGACTCTCTGACCACACCTCCATCTGATGTTGCCTCTGAGGAACCAAATGAAGGAAAACCAGAAGGTTGGATGTTAAATAAATAAAACAACCTTAGAGACGTCCTCATGAGGAGCAGAGAGAGAAGGTGGCGGAAGCTGTGACCCTGATTTATAAACTCATGTCTGACATGTAAACAACGCAAGATCTGGTCATGTGATGTCACCAAGGTCAACACCTTCCTCCACCTGTTTGTTATATCCCTTTGTTCCTTTCCTCCACCTGTTTTTTTCTTTCCTCCACCTGTTTGTTCCTTTCCTCCAACTCTGTTTGTTCCTTTCCTCCACCTGTTTGTTCCTTTCCTCCACCTGTTTGTTCCTTTCCTCCACCTGTTTCTCCATCCATTGTTTCTCCCCCGCAGCCGTTAGTTAGGGTTTCCTGACATTTCCTCTCCTCCACCTTTCTCTTCCACGTTAATGCTCCTTCCTCGGACTTATTTGAAGATCTTCCGCACAGTTGATGATGATGATGTTGGACTTCCTGCTCACCTGTGATCCGCTCCCAAGGTGGGTCGCTCTGTTTCGGCACCCGATGGCTCCCTGAAAGAAAGTATGAAAGAGAAAGAAAGAGGAATAGAGAACAATCTCCTGAGACAAAAAGCATTACAGTTACTGAAAGTTTTGCACATTGATCACAAAATAATCAATGTGCATTATTTTGTGATCAATAATAAATGAATAAATAAATAAAGAGAATTAATCATTTCAGCTAAGCATTTAGCTAAAACCACTAGAGGAGTCTAAAACAAGCGACATAACCCCGTAAAACCCAAAGTTAACCCAAAGTTATCTGGCTAACCACAAACCCCTTCCTCGGGGGTCAGGTCTCCGGCGGCTCCTTCAGCAGAGAGTGAAGCTGATTGGCTGACGGTACCTGGTTCATATTTGCAGATGAAGTTGTGCTTCATGTTGCAGCGGTCGTCGTTCCATTGGTAGAGATAAGCTCCGCCCAGGCCAGGTAGAGCGGTGGGTTGATGGTACATCACGACGCAGGCTTCTCCTCCACACGATGGCTCGTCGAAGTACCAGTTCCTGCATCATCGTCAACACCACCGTTAGTTGGCTGTTTGCTAAACCCCGCCCCCCTTAGTTACTGTTGCTATGCTTGAAAGTTTGAAAGACAGCCAAGAACCTAGACTGTAACGTAGAATATTTCATACACTCTGAAGCGAGTATTGGATCCATGTCCTCCTCCTCCTACCGAACAAACCCAAACTTCACCGTGACGTTCGGTCCGTTAACCTCCTCAGCGATCTGGCTGTCCTTCTCACCCCACTACCTCACACCCTCTCAGCAAACATGGACTCATGTGGTCGTGCCAGAGAGAGCGGGAGCTCCTCTTCACAGAAACGGCGTCCACTTGAATGTTTTTCAAACCCAGTTTGGATCAGAACCAGGAGGGTCAACCATTAAAAAGGATATCGTGACCAAATCTGACTGCTTAAACTGACTTTGAGATGTTAGAACGGTGATAGCGGGAAGAAGTTGAACATTCTACCATCAAGCTACAGTACACCCATCACCCATAACAATAGAACCGCCTGCCTAATATTTGGTCCAAATCCCCTTTTTTCCACCAAAAAAGCTCTGGCCCGTTGAGGACCGTGTAGAAGCCCAAATGAACCCCCTACCAGAGTTTATACCCGGGTATAGTTTAGGCTAGTCTGGAATAACCCCCGGGTATGATATGGGCTAGCCTACTTCAAACCCTGAGGTGTAAAATGGCCTAGTCCTAACTATACCCCCTCAGCCAGATTATACCCCCTGACCTGAATGGCTCCTTCCCAAAATGAGTCCAGATGAGTTTGGAGTTCTTTCAGGATTTTTCTTTTGTCACCCAGAGTTTTGACATCGACACAAAAGGATCAGCCGTCTCCTCCAGGTTGTTCATTCAAGTGATTGACACCTCCCCCTCCGTCACACGTTCAGCTGCCGTAGCGACATCAAATTTTTGATGACAATCTGAATGTTGAATTTCTACAAGTTCTGACCAGATGGTGTCCGGGTCGCTGGTGAGAAACACAAACCCAAATACATGGCTGTGATCTCAGATTCAGACCAGAACCAGATTTTTTATCTTTTTTAATGATGCATGCGTTTTGCTGCCCCCCCCCCCCGACCCCGGGGGACCGCCCATCTCAACCGTAGCTAAATCTGAGGCCGAGATAAGGCTGGAGTGGAAGAGGTTAAATTTTCATGAATCAACGATAAACGATAAATGAAAATAACTTTGGAAAATAAAAATAAAAATTTAAGGAGTAAATGTCCTTTTAAAATGTGCTTTAATCAGAAACGCTATTTGCACACATATTAATTGTACACGTAGAAATAGAATGGCCGATGTCGGCACTTCCCTCCAGAAACTGTCTGTCTGTCTGGACAGTAAAACGGATGATGTCAGCACTTCTGTCGAGAGAGCGAGACAGTAGAAATGAAAATCTGCTTAAGTCAGCAATAAGAGTTATTGCCAAAAAACCTGCAACAGTGTCACAATGATTTAGAAAACGTTATTATGATGGGAGAAGACACAACGTCATCAAAGTGAATTAAGCTCTAGGAAATACCAACAACTGCTTCTCGCTAAATGTTTATGCAAATGAGCCCCTTTGATTTCCTGTAAACAATCAGACAATCTAGACGACGAATGAATTCTTCATATCTAAAGAATCTCTCAGGAATCGGTGGATATTTTCAACATGTTTCTTTGTTGTTGATGTTTTTGCACTGAAGGTGGAGCCGGTCCACTCACCTGAAGGAGGCCAGACTCCCGTCAGTCCAGTGGTACAGCTGCGGACAGGAAGTGAAGGTGTTGCTGAGTTCCGGATGGGCCTGATCGCCCCCGTCGGCCCGCGTCAGTCCAATCCAGAAGTCGCCGTCCGCTATGCCTCCTCCTCCTCCTGCTCCTGAACGCAACTCCTGGACGCACAGAGGAGCAGATGAGAGGCAGGGAGAGGAAGGAGGTGGAGAGGAGCAGGTGTCCTTCTCACCTGAAACAGGTTCTCCATGTCTCTCTGCTCAGCCGGACTCTCGATGCTCAGCAGCGAGCCTTCGTCCATCTCACAGGCCTGACGGGCCTCCTTGAAGGCCACGCGACTCGACACGTCGTGGAAATACGCGATCTTGTAGCAAGGGTGGTCCGGACCGCCCAAACACACCGTCTGACCTGAGACAGAAACAAACCGGCGGTGGGATCATCAGATGGTTCCTGCTGATGGATCCTCCTCAGGAGGTCCAGCAGCTTCAGACCAAAACCACGACTTATGAATCTTCTTTCAAATTCAAAAGATCTCATTTTGGTCGACACGATAAAACAAATTGTCAGTAGAAATTAGAGTAAAAACTGTTAAATGGTGGCGAAAGAGGGTCAAAATTCAAACCAGAGTTTCAGCGCAGTGGATTCAGTGAATTATTCTTCAAAAAAAAAGAAAAATAGAAACTTTAAATAACTGGAATAAATGGAAAAGACGGAGTTTTACGGTAAAACACAAATCTACAGTAACGAGAAGCTACAAATATGGTACACACACACACACACACACACACACACACACACACACACACACACACACACACACACACACACACACACACACACACACACACACACACACACACACACACACACACACACACACACATTTGTGATTCCAAGGGAAAATAAAAGTCAAATTGATTGACGCTTCCTGTTTTCTGATCTTCTTCCACCCAGAGGAGAAATGTCATCGTACATTAGAGAGAGGAAAATAGTTTTTTATTTTTTTTTGATAAACTGCACAAAGAAAAAAATAGTTTTATTAATGTTAAGAAACTTTCTATCAATTTATAACCAGAGGAGTGGGCAAAGTTACAGTCCAGGTTCACGCAGTGAAACAGTCCAGGTTCACACAGTGAAACATCTGGCAGACATGAATATTTGTGGATAATTTGAGTTTGTTGCAGGTTTGAATCTGAATCTGGTTTTAGGTTATAATGAACTTTGTTTCTTCGTGATGTTGATCTGTGACATCATCACTAGCTGGAAAACGGCATGATGTCATTCAGGAAAACTCCAGCCAGTGTGTGTGTGTTTCTGTGTGTGTTTGTGTGTTTCTGTGTGTGTGTTTGTGAGTGTGTGTGTGTGTGTGTGTGAGTTTAGAGATCCCCAGTGAATAGCTGCAGTGATTAATACTCCGTCTGGTTAAAACAGCCTCTCAGAGCTACTTTAAGTGATTAGCTGGATTCTCTTCTGCACCATCATCACTTTACTGTTAAAACCACTAAAGTGCTCCATATATATCTGTCTGCTATCAGCCCCTCTCTCTCCCTCTCTCTCTCTCTCTCCCTCCCTCTCTCTCTCTCTCTGTCTCTCTCTCCCTCTCTCTCCCTCTCTCTCTCTCTCTCTCTCTCTCTCTCTCCCTCCCTCTCTCTCTCTCTCTCTCTCTCCCTCTCTCTCTCCCTCTCTCTCTCCCTCTCTCTCTCTCCCTCTCTCCCTCTCTCTCCCTCTCCCCCTCTCTCTCTCCCTCCAGCGGCGTCTCCCTCAAACTCAGATTTGCTTCATCGGCGGCTCCATTATTCCCTGCTGCTCTGCCAACGCAGGATGTACTTCAGAGATATTTATCAGGAGGAGCAGAAAAGGTCTCATGAGTTCTTTAATGGAGGAATCCAAAGGCTCCCAACAAACACAGCAACGGATTTAATGTAGTTATCCAACAGAATAAAAGGAGGAAGATATTAATCCCTCTCTCCCGCCTCCTCAGATGATCTGACACTCAATCAGGATTGATGACTGATGAGTGTCGCAGCGGAGTGACTCGCTCAACAAAGATGGATGATGGGCAGTCCAGGTTCACACAGACAAACAGTCCAGGTTCACACAGTGAAACCGTCCAGGTTCACACAGACAAACAGTCCAGGTTCACACAGACAAACCGTCCAGGTTCATACAGTGAAACAGTCCAGGTTCACACAGTGAAACAGTCCAGGTTCACACAGTGAAACAGTCCGGGTTCATACAGTGAAACAGTCCAGGTTCATACAGTGAAACAGTCCAGGTTCACACAGTGAAACAGTCCAGGTTCATATAGTGAAACAGTCCAGGTTCATACAGTGAAACAGTCCAGGTTCACACAGTGAAACAGTCCAGGTTCATATAGTGAAACAGTCCAGGTTCATACAGTGAAAAAGTCCAGGTTCACACAGTGAAACAGTCCAGGTTCACACAGTGAAACAGTCCGGGTTCATACAGTGAAACAGTCCAGGTTCACACAGAGAAACAGTCCAGGTTCACACAGAGAAACAGTCCAGGTTCATACAGTGAAACAGTCCAGGTTCACACAGTGAAACAGTCCAGGTTCATATAGTGAAACAGTCCAGGTTCATACAGTGAAACAGTCCAGGTTCACACAGTGAAACAGTCCAGGTTCATATAGTGAAACAGTCCAGGTTCATACAGTGAAAAAGTCCAGGTTCACATAGACAAACAGTCCAGGTTCACACAGTGAAACAGTCCAGGTTCACACAGTGAAACAGTCCAGGTTCACATAGACAAACAGTCCAGGTTCACACAGACAAACAGTCCAGGTTCACACAGTGAAACAGTCCAGGTTCACACAGTGACAGATCTTTCAGCCGTGATGTTTTTGAGTCATTATAAATTTGGGCCCTTCTTGTGATGCTTCTTTGTCTCATCGGGTTTGTTTTTAGACTTCCTGTCAGCAGGATTGAGTCTCTGATGGGTCACAGAGTCACTCCATCACAGGCTCTGGCGCCACACGGCCCGACAGCGAGGTTAAGTGTCGGCGACAATCAAGAAAAACAACCCCGTGGGTCCAATGAGACCGCCGCATTTAAAGTTTTATTTAGTATAAACAGAATCTGAATACCTCCAAGCATACAGAATGAATCCTTCAGTTTATCACCATTATTCTCAATAGAAACATTCTGATATCTGTTGTTTTTGCCGGACAGGAAGTAGATGAAAAAAATGAAACCTGAAAAGTTCCTAGTCACAAACGCATTCAGACGCACTGAGTCGACTATAAAGTAGAATAAAGACGAATTAATGGCCTAAATCACAAGTTCTTCATAGAACAGTGCTTTCATAAAATATTTGATCAAATTATTAGGTTGTATTTCCAAAATACAAAAAAAAAAAAATGTAAGATTTGGTCATTTAAGTAAATACAGTTTCATACAAAATATCTTTTTAAATGACCTTTAAAAAATACCATTTCTGCGTCACAGTTTTCTTTCAGCCTCGTTTGCGTTGAATTATTCCTCGTTTATGGTAAAAAAAAAAAAAGAATTTTAAATTTAAAAAGCAGAAATGACTGAATTTCAACTAGAGTTCAGGCGGGATGAAAACGTGGAGAGGGATTACAGAAATGCTGAGGATGCTGGTTGTAGAGATGAATCAAAACCATATTCAGTGAAAGCCGATGGTTACTCTCGAAGAGCGTCGGTGGAATCTGATCATGCTGTCATTTCACGAGCCTGGAAAGTATTTTCTGATTGTGGAGAAATTCTACAAGTGTCATTCAATGTTTTAAAACATCTTAAAATCTGAAAATGAACAGAGTGACACCTTTTACTTTAAATCGACGGACAGATGAAGGTTTGATTGATTGATCAAAACGCATCCAAGGCTTTTTTTTTAATGGACAGTTTAAAGTTTTTTAAAGAGTGACAGAAAAAAACTTCAGTTAAAACTTAGACCTAGATTAGTATTAAAGAGAATCCACAGAATTTCCAACCATCAGGTATAAATTAACCAATGGGATAAAAATCCATGCATTGGCGTGAAACGCTTCAATCTGTCTTTATAAAATGCTTTAACTATATAACATATAAAAGCTTTAACTTTATAACACGTAGAAAAGAGCTAATACTTTTTCGACAAGAACACTCTTTTTGGTAAATCTTTGGTTCAAAAACAAAAAACAAAAAACAAACTGTCACTCAAAGTCATGAAGTACAAATTTAACATTTGAGAAAAAATTGCTGTACATGAATTTTTTCTTTTTTTAAATAGAATTTTAACTTTCGTTATTTACTCACCGCTCACCACTCGAGCCCCGTTCACCCGGATGACCACCACCGCCATGACGACCCCGAGGACCGTCAGCATCGCTGTGAAATATGTCATGATCTTCAGGGAAAAAAAGGAAAAGAAAACTTAACTGGAGAGTATATTTATACAGAGAAAATGAATCCTTTCTATTTTTGTCTGTAAATACTTGAAGTCAATATTTCTGACCAAACTCCTGGTTTTTGTCTTCAGGTTCCTCTGCTGGTCTTTATTTCCATTTTGGCTCCTCTCTGGTTTCTCTTCACTCTGATGTGAAGGGTTGGGAGGTGGGAGGGTTTCTGTGGGCTTCTTCCTCCCCCTTCTTCCCCCACTCCCTCCCTCTCTCTCTGATCGATCCTCCCCACAGAGCCCCACATGTAACCTCCTATTTCATTAAGCCCTTGGGGGCCACACACACACACACACACACACACACACACACGCACGCACACAAAAACAATGGCTTTAATTCACTTACACACAAAGGAAGCTGATTGGTTCCCAGCAGAGCCGCGGATCATTAGCTCAGACACTCGCTCATATTTGCTGCAGTTATGACAAACACTTCAAATCTCCTTTTTCCTCTTCATCGATCTCTGGAGGTGTGAGCAGCAGCCACTCCCCCCACCAAGACTATTCAAATGCCGATACGGAGGCGATTATAAGTAGCAGAAACGACCCAGAAACTGACATTAGGAATCATTTGCAGCGAATATCAAATATTTTTAGGTCAAAAAAGGAAAGAAAATAGGCGACTATTTAAAATTACGGTAAAATACCAGAATTTTACTGTGAAAAAATACGCTGACGTAGAAGACATAACGCTAAATAACCCTAAAAACACATATGATGTAAACTTTTTCATAAATACATAGTTAATTACATAAAATAAAAGTAAATCACATGAATTTCAGACTTATAATCTAGAGATCAACATTATTTGACTAATATATATATATATATATATATATATATATATATATACCCCATTTTTAGCATCTTCTGCCTCTCGAAATTATGGGATGCTGTGGCTAAATGGTAAAGTTGGTTATTTACGTTTTCATTACAGCAAAATCTGTTATTTGTACAGAAAAAGACTTTTAAAGTGAGCACATTATGGCAACGTTGCTTAAATTTGACCCAACGTTTTTATTTTCACAGTAAAATCCTGCACTGCAAATTCTGCAAACATTGTTTCACGTACAACAGTGTCGTACTTTACTCTAGTAGTTCATATTTTACTCAGTAGGGGGAGATTCTGTAGATAAATAAAAAAAACACCGTTTCCTGGACAGAGTTCAAAATCTATTTAATGGATCAAATCTTTATACCCAATGGATCCTAGTGTGATGGAGAACTGGAATGATTTTAGGAAACGTTGGATGTATATTTCCGACACCAGGGGGAGCTATAGCTCCACAAATCCTTGAGATCTATCTTGTGTCAATTGTGTTTAACTCTTATTGTTCATATTTTACGGACTGGAGGGAACTTTTTCTTACTGAAAAAATACAGAGTATATAACGTCACATTTATTATTGGCAATTCAATCATGGGAATTGCTTGTACAATGCAGGGGATTGGGGACTTTTCAGGGATATACCCCTTTCTGTAGAGGATGACATCATAGGGCACCTCAGGGTGAACCCTCATATAAATCCGTCCATAGGCTTATGAGTTCTTGCAAAAAAAAAAAAAACTCCAAAAGGGTCCCAACTCACAATGATTAGGAAAAAGTTGATTATGACTTCATGTCCTGAGGTCACTATGAGGTCATCATCTCTAGGATATGTCAAAATCTACCTCTGGGTAACATTTCATGCAAATCCATCCATTAGTTTCCCTGTAATCCTGACCAAACAAATCAAACTGACCGACAAAGGTCAAAGACAGAGGTAAAAAAAAAAATGGTCCCATTAGAAGAAATGGGAAATGGACGTGAAGAGGGACAAAGGATTCAAATCTTTTCATCATTGATCCGTCTAAAGCTGAACGGACCATCAGATCAGCATTCATGCCACTTTAGACGCCATCTTCCATCAACATTGGTCACGTTGTTGCACTGGCGAAGTCGACATTTACCCAGAAACATCTCTAGACACACTTTCACCAGAAAACCAACAACGTTCAAACTAACCTCCGGTTTCCCTTCAGTATTGACCTCCCGCTCCGTGGGACTTCTTTGTTATTGTTGTTACTATTCGTACTGGAGTCCAATGTAAATCCCATTTTAGAAGGAATGTGATCAGCTGCACAAAAAAAACCTGAACTAAGAATAAAAAGCAGAATCTTATTATGAGGTTATATTATTGTGATTATTATTGAGGTTTATATCATGTACTGTAAGTCTGTGGATCACATTATTCAGATTGATTGTAGTAAATCGTTGATGTAAAAAGAATCTATGTCTTTAACTGGGAAAAATAGAAACGTGGTTGTGTTTCTTAATGTTGTTTACCTTGTGCTTTTTCTGTAGTTGTGATCCAGACTATCGTGATATGAAGACATGAGAAAGAGATGAGGAAAAAAAAGTGACAAAACACAAACGACAAAAACAAAGATGAAAAAGAGTACGTGAGACTAAGATGAGAGACAGACGGGATGATTCATAAAGACATGAGATGAGACCGAAAAATACACCAGACAAATGATGTATATGAGACAAAAGAGACCAAAGTGTGAAGAAATGCAACGGTTAGACACAAATACATGAAATATGAGGAAAAATACATGAGAAATTAGACGAATAAGATAAAAAGACAGGAGAATTTTGAAAACGAGAGGAAAATGAGGAAGAAGAGAGAAAAACATGAGAAATGAGGCAAAGTTACTGTGAGAGACATCTGTCCTTCACTGAGAGCAAGATGTGAGAAATGAGACAAACGTGAATCAAAGAAAAGACTAAAGTTAGAAGAGACATCAGAAAAGTCCAGACAGGTGTAGAATGAAATACTGATGTCTTTGAATATCCGAGGGATGCTGAGACACAGATGTTGGAAATCGATTCTCACTGGGAGGACAGCGGGCGCTCTGATGTGACAAATACACTTTATTATTCCTCTGACGGTCCACGGAAATCAATGAAGGCCTGAGCTGCTTTCAATGCCGCTCACTAGTCAAGATTGACGGCTTTTATGCATGCGGGCGTTCCACGAAGGCATCACGGAAACATTAAGGCATACCTATCCAACATCTGCTGTCATCTTCCAGAAACCCAGGAACCTTTTACCTTTCAACCCTCGCCGGCACCACCGATCCGTCCGTCGGTCCGTCCGTCCGTCCTCTCTGAAAGTGTCCACCTGGGAGACGGAGCTTTTTTCCTGTTTCTGGACTTCTTCCCACTAAATCTTAATCAAAAATGACAAGAAAAACCAAGATGACCAAAGTCAGAACTCCTCAAAAACATACAAGTTAGGAAAAGTTGATGTAGTTCAGGCGTGTACAGGAAGATCGAGAGTTTTAATCTACATAAACTGTAAGACACTTCTTCATATATCTGATGAGGGTAAAATTCAAACCCCATATCTAATCCCACCTGTTCCATTACGCTGTAGTGAAACGGGTGGAGGAGACTACAAAACAAAAACATGGATGTCAGAAATAAAAGTACGAATAGACATGAGACAAAAATAAGATGAGGATGAAAACATGAGACAAAGGCGAGATATTAGACAGGGACATGAGATAATACAGAGATGAGACAGAAACATCTATGAGACTAATGATATTGTGCATGAGACGAACGAGCGAAAACGAAGAGATGAGGAATAAAATAAGACAAAATATTAAAAAACATGAGAAATGAAAAAACGAGCGAAATTAGAAAATATATTGGACAAATACATGAAAAAAATATAGCAGACATGGCAAATGAGACAAATTCCCAATCCTTTGCCAATTATGTTAAATAATATTATTAAATATTAACAG